>JAODAL010050274.1:0-27525 GCA_025379985.1 Phyllomedusa bahiana
GGCCAAAAGTTGAGAGAACGGATTATGATCCTCCATAGATGGTAATCTTGGGGATGATTGTTGAAAAAATTGGGTGAGCTTGGTTGGTTTAGCCCTTTGTGATTTCTTTGAGGTACTTTTCATTCTTTTTTGTGTGCGAAACGACATGTGAATGAAAAGATTCTTGTGCAGAAGAGATTTTCTCCTTTTTTTTTTCTCTCTCTCTTTCTCTTCCACTGACTTCCGTCTGTATACTCTCAGGTAATGGAGAAATCTATATACAAAATCTGTAGTATATGGGGGAGGCTAGTGGAGGTCTGTACGTTTTAAGGTGATGATGGGGTAACCTCACACTGATAACACAGAAGCGCTTTAGTTATTACAGTCTGAGAGCATTAGAGAAGCAAGGGTTGTAGAGGTTTACAGACCAGATTATATCTGATAACATGAAACTGGGAACATCTAGATGAGAAAGCTGCGTCTCCAAATATACTAGTGAGGACTGCCAGGATTTTTAGCTTCAGGAGGCAGCGTTATAGGCTCAGCCTATGATATCAGAGCTGTATAGGTGCAGTAGATATGTATATGAGCAGATTTGTCCCTTGGGTTAGGTATATGTCAGAACAGGATAGTACTGTTTTAGAGGATTTTCCCACAGGGACTCCACAGAATATGCTCTTAGTACTAGTACTGTGATTGTCACAAAATGGCCGTCACCACGTGTGAACTGCCAAATGGCGCCACCAGCTCAAGTCTCCCTTGGTACTTGTAGGTTCTATGTCCCTGTGTGATGTGACTAGGGTGCCCGGGTGTTAGTTGGAGGGTATAAGGACTCACCATCCACAGGGAACGCAGCTTCTCAGTCTGAGTCTTTATGCAAGCAGTGCGGACGGGAGTCGTCACCTCTGTGAGTCGCAGGAGAGCCGAGTGCCCGATCGAGGTGGGATGAGGTTGTGCGCTCTCCTTCTTTACCTCTGTCAGCGGTGGATGCTGCGGAAAGAGAGCTGGCTCCCGGTGTCGGCTGAGAAGTCAGGGAGAACGGGTGTCCCGCGCGGTATGTTCTGGCTTCTTTGTTTGTCTTTCACGGCGGGAAGTGCGCACTGTTCCGAGTCTGCAGGGTTCCCATCTTCCCCGGCCGCAGCCTCCTCCGGCCACCAGCGCCGGGCTCCGGACTTTAGATCAGGCAGCAGCAGGGGATGCTAGAGGTTCCGGTCCGCTTTTCAATCAGGTTTGGAGGCAGAAACAGGTTTATTTGTGCCGTTGTAGTTGCGTTCAATGCGGAGCTCTCAGACCGTTAGACCTACTCTATGCCAGTCCAGGCCACGCCCCTATTATTATTATTATTATTATTATAATGGAACTGAGAAATTATCTTAGTTTCCTTTACGACTGTGGAACTGCAGAAAAGGGTCGTTGGTGTCTTATGCAGCTTTAAGGTGGTTAATGTTAAATATGTCTGATGTCTTGTAAAACCTCAGTGCATGTCCAACATTAATGCATGCCATGCAAATGACTATATCCAATGGATTAGGACAATATTAGGACAATATACCGCAAATGCAAATGATTATTTCCTGATATTACACAATTACATAAGAGGTCCTTTGCATATATTCCTTTGCTTATTTTTAATTTGAGGTTGATAAAAAATGTTTGGTACAAGGTCATGAGGATACTCTATGTCTGATACAGCTCAGACAGGGCACTAATATTTATTGAAGAGATCCAGAGGTGCACAGTTATTAATCTGTAGGTAATCCTTCATGGAAAAAAAAATATTTCATCTCAGAAGAAAGAAAACTATTTCTTACTAACTAGAGTCTCCTTCAAAAGAGAGAATCACCCATCTGTAGACAACTGTTTTAGGTTTATATCTCTTGCCGGCACAAAACATAGCTCTGGTTGGCTAGAGAGATGCCTTAAACATAGCGTGTATGGGCAGGAAGATACTGATTCTCATTGGAAATACCAATTGGTATAATGGAGACCTTTTTAGGCAATGCTTCATGGGAAAATGCAAACGCAAAATATTTCAACAGAACAAAGATGGGGGACTTTTACATTTAGATTAGACTCTAGTTTGCAATAGTACAAGATATTTTTCTCCATTCTGGAAAAAAGGCTATTTGCAGACCATGCTTTCTTGGCTTAGAGCTCTGTTTTTTTGTTATGGAGCTCTAAATTCACTGCGTAACTTCACACAGAATAAATTAATAAAATTCTGTCTGTCTTTAGCCACCTAAGGGGAGAACCTATTGCATATGGATTTATATGTGTCCTATTAAACATAATAAATTAATATGCTATAAATTCCTACCATCTCCTCCTGCATTTTGAAACTGTATAAAATATATTATGAAAGTAAACCAGCCTTTTGAATGGATTAAGATGGTTGCACCCAAAATAAGCTATTAGGAGAAATCTACTCAGTTGAAGCATAGTAAAACAATCAAACAGTAATAAAACAAATACCATATTCTATAGACTCATGTTCTATGTAATGTGTCTTAAAAGAAATTGCACAAGTAATTTACTAATTATTGTCTTTATAACATGTACTGGCATATTAAATTCAGTTCACTAAAGTAGATATATAGATTCATATCTTACCTTAGTTTACTTTCATAAAACATTATGTAATCTTTTCAATTATTTTGAGCGTGCTCTATATTTTAAAAATCAAGACAATACAATAAAACTGCTGATTTGTCCGACTCATCAGGACACTAGACACAAGAGGTCACAAGACAATAACAATACCTGTTGTTTACCAATTTGCCTGGCATGGGAGATAATTTCACACTATCTATTTTGGGCACGTGTGCGTAAGAATACATATTGCACAGCAGACTTTGGTATTCCATAGTATTTTTGCATTACCTATCTTATAACAAAAAAAAATAAATCAAAAATTGAACTTAACTCGACGGAATTTCAGCTTGGACTTAAATGCTAGATCAGGAGATCAAGTATTTAACCACTTTTGGACTGGATTGTTTCCACTCTCACCAGGCACATTTCCATTTCTTTTGTACATGAGGGTTCGAATGCTTTACTGCTGTATATCACTCAGTCATTTCACAATTTTTTTTGCCTTGTTTTCCATGATACATAAGGCTTAATTTTCATGTAATTTTTACATCGGATTTTTCATTTTTTTGGACAGTTTTTTATCTGTAAAAAGGGATAAAAAATGTTTTGGGTCTAAAATTTGCGGTTTGGGCTATCAATGTTTTCTTTTTATTATTATTATCATTATCGTTATTATTATTATTACTATTATTATTATTATTTGTGTATGTTTATTTGTGTTTGGTGTTTATTTTTTTACATTTATTTTACATTTTGTACATAATTTTTTACATAACTTTTTTTTTCATTCTGACTTCCCCTATGACTGAGATTGATAAATTAGCTCCAGTTACAGAGGGAATGCAGGGGAAATACAGGACCCAGCACTGACAGCAGAGCTGATTAGGTTTCAAAAGATGATGTTACACTATCCTGTATGCCTGACAAACATACATGCCAACTCTCCCATTTTTGGCGGGGGGGTCCCGCTATTTGGGGTCCCCTCCCGCCCTCCCGGGGGAGTTGGCATTCCTCCCGCCGCCTGCAGGCGGCGGGGGTCCTTTAAATTACCGCGGCGCAAGAGTAGCGCTGGTGCGCTACTCTTGCGCCGCGGGACCGCTCCTACAGTCGGGTGAAGCGGCCGCAGCGGCCGCTCACCCGCCCGCGGTCTCACTGTGCGGGGAGGAGGCAGGAGGGATCGCTCCCTCCTCCCTCCTCTCCCTGTATGTACGGCGCCGGTGTGTGCGCCGTACATACAGGTCAACGGCGCAGGGGGAAGTGACGCGCGGCTGCAGGGGAGTGACGCGCGGCTGCTCTCACTTCCCCCTGCGCCGCTGAAGAGATCGGGCAGGAGCTGGCCACGCTGCAGGAGCCTGGTAAGGTAAGTGGATTTTATTATTTGATTTTTATTAGCTTTAGGGGGCTCTACCTGGCTAACAGAGAGGGCAACTACCTGGCAACAGAGGGGGCACTACCTGGCAACAGAGGGGGCACTACCTGGCAACAGAGGGGACATCTACCTGGCAACAAAGGGGGCACTACCTGGCAACAGAGGGGGCACTACCTGGCAACAGAGGGGACATCTACCTGGCAACAGAGGGGGCACTACCTGGCAACAGAGGGGGCACTACCTGGCAACAAAGGGGGCACTACCTGGCAACAGAGGGGGCACTACCTGGCAACAGAGGGGACATCTACCTGGCAACAAAGGGGGGCACTACCTGGCAACAGAGGGGGCACTACCTGGCAACAGAGGGGACATCTACCTGGCCACAGAGGGGGCACTACCTGGCTAACAGATAGGGGCACTACCTGGCAACAAAGGGGGCACTACCTGGCAACAGATGGGGGGCATCTCCCTGGCAACAATGGGGGCACTACCTGGCAACAGAGGGGGCACTACCTGGCTAACAGATGGGGCACTACCTGGCAACAGAGGGGCACTACCTGGCAACAAGGGGCACTACTGGCACAGAGGGGCACTACCTGGCAACAAAGGGGGCACTACCTGGCTAACAGATGGGGGCACTACCTGGCTAACAGAGGGGCACTACCTGGCAACAGAGGGGGCACTACCTGGCAACAGAGGGGGCACTACCTGGCAACAGAGGGGTCATCTACCTGGCAACAGAGGGGACATCTACCTGGCAAACAATGGGGGCACTAGCTGGCAAACAGATGGGGCACTAGCTGGCAAACAGATGGGGCACTAGCTGGCAAACAGATGGGGGCACCTACCTGGCTAACAATGGGGGCACCTACCTGGCTAACAAAGGGGGGCACCTACCTGGCTAACAATGGGGGGCACCTACCTGGCTAACAAAGGGGGGCATCTACCTGGCTACAAATTTGGCTCTACCTGGCTACAGAGGGGGCATCTACTTGGCTACAAGGGGGCATCTACCGGCCTGTAAGGGGCACTACCTGATTATGGGGGGCTACTACCTGGCTATAAGGGCATCTACCTGGCTTTCTTCCAAAGCCGTTATGCAGTTAGGTGGAGTGGGTGTGGCTTTTTTGAAGGGGCGTGGCATACCAACAAGATGGGCGTGTCCATGCAAATTTTTGCTACGCACGCCGCCCACTACATTCTCCTGCTTTTTCATTTTCGAAAGTTGGCAACTCTGCTGACAAAGGAGGTGGAGCCTTCAAAACATAAAAGGTGCTGCAGTCCTACTCTCACATGTCTTTCCATGGGATACAGAAAAAATAGACTAAGGACTCTATGAAAACATCCCCCAGTATCGGCTGATTGTACAGAGACTGATGACAAATGTGAGATTCAGGTCTATTGTGAAGATCAAAAGTTATAAAATGAAAAATAAAAAGTAAAAAAAAAAGGAACTTTTGATAACCACAAGGGTGCAGTGTTTTCCATGGTAGCAAGGACTTTTGGTGAATTGGTTCTCTGGAAGGAGATAATTGGAGTTGCATGCCTTGCTCTCTGAGTACTAAACCTGTGTGAACAGTGGTTTACAAATTCTGATCATTAAGGGCATCATGTATGAAAACTGTCTAGGGCTATGACTTTGTTGCCCACAGCAACCAATCAGAGCTCCCCTTTCATTTCATATAGTGCTCTGAAAAAAAATAAAGGGGAGCGCTAACTGGTTGCTATTAGCAACAAAGAAAGTCTTAGACCTAGACAGTTTTCATACATGTCCCCCTTTAAGTGTTTATTTTGATGAGTCTGATTACACTTAGCAGCAGCTCCTGTACTTACTGAGCCCCAGCGATCAAGTGACTGTCTGGGCCAAAAGCTGGAAGCCTAAAGGCTTCTGACTGAACTGTTTATACAGTACTCTTTGTCTTGCATATATAGCGATTGAGAAAGCATGGATGATTTAAACTATTCTTAGCCACTGGCAGCCAAGTCTCAGATACCACAGCTGTACACTCTGCATTGTCAGTTTAAAACAGTTGTACAGAGTTATAAGTCTAACTGCCCAGATGGATAATCGCCATCTATTAAAAGAGAGCCTGTCACCCCAAAAATGGTTCAATATACTGGCATCATGTAATAGCATAGAAGGAGTTGAGCAGTTTGACATATAGTTTTGTGTAAAAAACAGAAAGGTAGTATAACTTAATGATTAAAAATATCTGTTCTTTCTATGCTAAGGAGCACTTATTTAGTGATTGACATCCTTTACTGTATCATGAAAATAGAGATAACTGAATCACTGTGTAGAACACACATTTTAATCCTGAGCTCAAATTCAGGAGATCTTTTTATTCATTATAAGGCTCACAACTGTATTACATTAAACTTTGTAATTCATACTTATTAAAAATGATTTACCTGTCCTTCTGAGCAGAACAAGGCGAAGAGCCCTATCTTTCCTTCCCCTCTACCTCCTGCAAACCATGTGATGATTGATCACATGGCCTCAGTGAACGTTTTGTCATTACTCAGTGGGTGTGCTTCAAAGTCAGGCTAAGCTCAGAAACACTTCACTATATTGGGGGAGACCTGAGCAGAGATTGAACTGGCAGCATTCACTACTGTCAGCCTGTAGTTTGCAAGTGAATAGAAGTTATTACATTTGAGTAATTACATGGGAGGGGGAACTGTTTATATCTGGGTTCTGCTGGCAGAATTTAGTAATGAGAGCAGAGGACAGCAGCTTAGAGCTTGTGTACTGTTGTCATGAAAATGATGACTGCAGCTCTGAACAGTCTACAGAGTAACTCATGAGTCCTAACTATTATGATTATCATGACAGTAAGTACAGAGCTAGGGGGATTACACACTTATGTCAGCACACGGACTAGCAGTGATAACTGTGGAGGGAAGTTCTAGATTGCAATAAAGTCAGGGACTTGTAAGGAAATTGCTGCTGGAGAACTACTGACATAGTTACATATAGTTACATAATTTGTCAGGCCGAAAAAAGACATATGTCCCTCCAGTTCAGCCCATTTTGCTAAAGTGTTGCTAAAGTGTTGATCCAGAGGAAGGCAAAAACCCCCATGAGGTAGAAGCCAATTGTCCTCATGTTAGGGAAAAAATTCCTTCCCGACTCCAATCTGGCAATCCGAATAAATCCATGGATCAACCCTTCTCCAGAATCCTAGTCACTATAACTTGTTATATTATCATGCTACAGAAATGCATTCAACCCTTTTTGAAATCTGTTAGTGAATTCACCATGACAATTTCCTCTGGCAGAGAGTTCCACAGTCTCACTGCTCTAACAGTAACAGTAAAGAATCCCTTTCTATGTTTATGTAGAAACTTTCATTCCTCAAGACGTAGAGGATGCCCCCTGGTTCTTGATACAGTCCTGGGTATAAATAAATCTTTAGCGAGATCTCGATATTGGCCCTTAATATATTTAAACATATTTATTATGTCCCTCCAAAGCCGTCTTTTCTCTAAATTAAATAACCCTAACCTTACTAATCTTTCTGGGTACTGTAGTCCACCCAGTCCTTTTATTATTTTTGTTGCCCGCCTTTGTACCTGTTCAAGCTCTACAATGTCTTTCCTGTGCACTGGTGCCCAAAACTGTACACAATATTCCATGTATGGTCTAATCAGTGACTTGTATAATGGGAGAATAATGTTCCCATCATGTGCATCTATGCTTCTTTTTATACAACCCATGATCCTATTTGCCTTGGCTGCTGTTGCCTGACACTGGCTACTACAGTTAAGTTTACTGTCCACCAGGATTCCCAAGTCTTTCTCCATGTCACTTTTACACAGTGTTTTTCCATTTAACATGTAATCATGTAATGGATTTTTCCTCCCCATGTGCATAACCTTGCATTTATTATGCCTCTACCCTGTGTCAGTCACTGCACTGGTTGCCCATTCAGTACAGGATACAGTATAAACTCAGACCTCTCACTCATAAAGCTCTCCACAATGCTGTCCCCACCCCTACATGTCCTCCCTCATCTCTATCTAACACCCGACCCGCTCTCTCCGCTCTTCTGCTTACACTCATCAATCATCCGAACCTCCCATGCCCGTCTTCAAGATTTCACACGTGCGGCACCAGTTCTCTGGAATATGCTACCGCGGGCGATCAGGCACATTCACAACCCTAATAGTTTTAAGAGGGCCCTGAGAAAACATCTTCTCAGCCTGACCTACCAAGATCCCTAACTGCTATCTCACACATCTGTCACTCCCTGCACTTGGGCACTCACAGGCACTTATCTGAATATCGATGTACAGTCTGGGTGGCAGGTTCATCCATTGTTCATGGAAACCACCCCCTATTGATGAAACAAGGCCGGACCATTGTAAACTTGGCACTTCTTACCGTATGTTTCACCCATACACCCTAATAGATTGTAAGCTCTCACGAGCAGAGTCCTCACACCTTGTGTCTCATTTGTAAGTACTTTTAATGTGTAATGTCTGTACGTTTACCCTTGAATTTGTAAAGTGCTGCGGAATATGTTGGCGCTATATAAATAAAGATTATTATTATTATTTATCTGTTTTAAACCTCATCTGTAGTGTTGAGCGATTATTATCGACAAAGTTGAAATCGGCACGGTATTTACGTTGATCGGATTTTTTAGATCACACGATAATTTATGTTAAAATCTGTGCATAATCTATAAATATCGCGCCATTTTCGGTGTTTCCTGTCATTTTGGCAGCCAGCAAATCAGCTTACAGAATAGAGCAGGGTGAGATGTGTGTGCGACGTCATGTCTGGGATGTGTATGGTTGCGATTGGCTGGAAAATCAATTGACCTCGTTTTACATAGAACAGCCCTTCCTGTTCATGATCAGTGTGTGTCAGTATCTCAAAGCAGTAGGACGTGCGCTCTGCCTCTGTGCAAACAGCTCAGCAAAATTATTCTATTTGTTCACAGAGACAGCTCTACTTTTAGCTGTGATCCTTACAACTCACTTATATCATATATTTGCATATTTTAGGTTGTTCGGCAGATAATTTTAACGGAGCATCTCCCGCTGTAAAGTCACAGGGGGAACGGAGGGCGAGGGGGGAGGGGCCCACGGGCGAACACAGACAAGCTCTTTAAAGAATACTGGATATTGTATTGCAGACATTGCATTGCAATAGCTTTATTATTAACAGTTTACTGTTGAAATATTACTTGGATATTGGGCAGCCTGAACTTATATTAGGATACAGATCTTTTCTAATAACTGCAGGTCTATTTGTTAGGTGCAAAACTCCACTTTGATTATCAGTATACATTTCAGATAGGTGTTCTTTTTCAATTTTGCCCAGTTCATCTTTGTTGATAGAGGTACCTTGCAGTTAAATTTGAATCCAGCAATTTTGTAGTCACCACAGGTTGATAGGTGCCAAAAATACCTATTTTTATCAATATACATTTAAGAAACGTGTTTTTTAGCACTTTTGCCCAGTCCAGATTTGTTGATAGAGGTACCTTGCAGTTAAATTTGAATCCAGCAATTGTGTAGTCACCACAGTTGAATTGATAGGTGCCAAAAATACCTTTTATTATCCGTATACATTTCAGATACGTGTTTTTTGCACTTTTGCCCAGTCCAGATTTGTTGATAGAGCCACCTTGCAGTTAAATTTGAATCCAGCAATTGTGTAGTCACCACAGGTTGATAGGTGCCAAAAATACCTTTTATTATCCGTATACATTTCAGATACGTGTTTTTTGCACTTTTGCCCAGTCCAGATTTGTTGATAGAGCCACCTTGCAGTTAAATTTGAATCCAGCAATTGTGTAGTCACCACAGGTGAATTGATAGGTGCCAAAAATACCTTTTATTATCCGTATACATTTCAGATATGTGTTTTTTGCACTTTTGCCCAGTCCAGATTTGTTGATAGAGCCACCTTGCAGTTAAATTTGATTCCAGCAATTTTGTTTTGATTTGAGGGATTTGAGAATAGCTGTGATTTGCCATCTTTTAATAAGAGACATTCCAAAACTCTTCCATACCCTCTCAAATTTTATATTTCTGAACATGGAGCGAAATGCAGGTGGTAAGCGAGCAAAGAGGGGGGTAGGACATGGAGGTAGAGGTACGAGAGAAGGTGCTCCTTCCAATGCTGGCGACAACACACAAGCCAGCGGATTGTCGGTTGCAGGACCGTCAGGCCTGTCATCGCTGGGTCAGGGCCCTGTGAATCTCAGTAACGAACAGCGTCGCCAATCTGTTCTTCAGTGGTTAATGCAACCTGCATTCAGCAGTCTTACCTCCTCGACCTCCCAGTCACGGCCACAAATGTCGTCATCAGCATCACCAGCATCCGTCCAACATGAAGCGAAGGCAGCCCAAATGTCAACTCGTGTACCCACCACTGTGGATAATCCATTTTCTGAAGACCTCTTTGATGACAAAATGCGGTTGGGGTCAGAAAGCATGTTAAAAGATCAAGAGGCCAAAGAGGATGATTTTCTCTGCTCTGACGCCCAGTTACTGATGCCATCAGAGGAGGAGAAGGAAGCCGGTCAATCGGCAAAAATCCCGGGCGGTCGGCAATACCTTGCAGTCCCTCTTGCTTGTAGCCCGCAGCTCCTGGATGCAGAATGTCAGGACGACGAAGTCACCTGTGTTGATGATGATGATGACGACATTGCGAATCCAACGTGGTCTTTTCAGCAGAATTTGCTTGCGAGCGCTTCATCACTGGACGAGGAGGAAGACGATGGGGTAGTGTCAGTACGGGTCCCGCCTCAAAAAGGGAGAGGGTGGTCGCAGAAGTCCGCTGATATGATTCCGCCAGCCACGGTCAGCGGAAACCCCGCTCCTCGCTTATCGCCGTCAAAAAGGTCCAGGACCTCTCAAGCCTGGGCCATCTTTGAGCAAGCCGCTGATTCACCCAGCGATGTTATATGCCGCCTTTGCCGTAAACGCATAAGTAGAGGCAAGAACCTTAGGTGTTTAACCACCACCAACATGTCTAGTCACATGCAGCGAATGCATGAGTTGAAATGGAGGCAACACTTGGCCAAAAAAGGCCAGACCGACGCCGGGCCTCCAACCACTGTCACACCCTCTGTCTCCGCCTCCTCCTCCGCCACCACCAAGCGTTCCTCAGCTGCCCATGTCTCTCAGAGTCATGATCAGGGATCAGCCTCCGCTTCAGCCTCCACCGTCGCCCGAGTACCACCAGCACCCCCAGAGACCCATGCTACCCCTTCTCCTCCCACCAGTTTGACGACCTGCTTTCCTTACAGCGGCCAGTCTAGCAGTCAGCCTTCTGTCTTCCTAGTTTTGGAGCAAAAGAAATACTTTAACCCAAACCATCCCAAAGCCAAAAGCCTGAATGTCGGCATTGCCAGGCTTTTGGCCTTGGAAATGTTGCCTTTCCGTCTGGTGGACACAGATGGGTTCCGCCACATCTTGGCCCTTGCCTGCCCCCAATACCAGATGCCGAGCAGGCATTTCTTTGCCAGA
Source organism: Phyllomedusa bahiana (assembly GCA_025379985.1). Taxonomy (NCBI): domain Eukaryota; kingdom Metazoa; phylum Chordata; class Amphibia; order Anura; family Hylidae; genus Phyllomedusa; species Phyllomedusa bahiana. The sequence goes on from JAODAL010050274.1 coordinate 11,432, forward strand.
AAAGCCGTCCCTGCCCTGGCCAGCCACGTGTCATCTAAAATTTCAAGCACGTTGTCTGCATCTGTGGCCGGAAAAGTCCATCTGACCACCGACACATGGACTAGTAAGCACGGCCAAGGCCGCTTTATCTCTGTGACAGCTCACTGGGTGAGCTGGGTGGATGTCTCTGGGGGTGACGGTGGCTCTCAGGCTCGGCGCACGCTCTTCAAAACCGCAGGGATGGTGCAGGGCTCTTTCCCCCAAGGTCCTCTGGTGGCATCACGTGCCCAGAGAAACCAGGCCGTGTTGAAATTAATCTGTCTTGGAGACCGTCCACACACAGGTCAGGAGCTGTGGACGGCTCTCCACAACGAGACCGAGCGCTGGCTGGGTGCCAAGAACCTTGTGCCAGGCAAGGTGGTGTGTGATAACGGGCGAAATCTGCTGGCCGCCCTTAAGATCGGTAGGCTGGAGCACATCCCTTGCCTGGCACATGTCATGAACCTTGTCGTCCAGAAATTTCTAAAGAGCTACCCGGGTCTGGACTGCCTGCTGAGGAAGGCTCGAGGTCTGAGTTCGCACTTCCGCCGTTCGCACCCTGCTTCGTCCCGCCTGGCTGCGTTGCAGCATCAGCTCGGCCTCCCCATCAACCGTCTCATTGTTGACGTGGCAACACACTGGAATTCCACCCTCCACATGCTCCAGCGATTGTGGCAGCAGCGCAATGCCATTACGCAGTACGAAGTGACACATGGCCTGACAAGCAGCGGTGCGGACCTCGGGGTGTTGAGCCACCGAGAGTGGAGGCAGGTGAAAGAGCTCTGCACCATCCTTGCCAGTTTTGAAGAAGCCACCAAAATGGTCAGTGCGGACAATGCCCTTGTCAGCATGAGCATTGTGGTGATCTTAGTTCTGGAGCGATCGTTGGACACTCTGAAACAACAGGTCCCACCAGCGACGGAGGAGGAGACGGACACAGATGCGGACACAGAGCCTTTCTCTCCGTCGAATCCACAAGGCCCGACAGTTTCTCAATTTTATCGGTCTTCATTAGGCAGTGGTTCGGGGTCCAGGGCTAGTGCAAGGCGGCGCATCAGCTCTCAGGGTGCATCATCTCAGGCAAGTCAGGGCTGTGTTAAAGCTGTGCCGGAGGAAATGGAGGAGGAGGAGGAGGAAGTATTCCTAGACACCGACGTTACCGACGTCCCTGCCTTGGAAAGAGGTTGGCCTGAATTTGAGGCGGAGGAGGAAGATGAGGCAGATCAGTTTGCTAGTGCCCCTCGACCCAGAGGCTTGGGAAATCAAGGCTCCATCTCTCACATGAGTGCTTGGATGCTCCATTTCCTCCAACATGATCCTCGCATTAAGGCCATCAAAATGAACAACAGTTACTGGGTGGCCACCCTCCTGGATCCCCGGTACAAAACAAAACTCAGCACTTTCCTTCCACCCACCCAAATAGAGAGTAAAATGCAGGAAATGGAGACCTTGCTGATTGATCAACTGGAGACATCTGTTGCGTCTGCTTCAAGTCCTCAAATGTCACGGTGGAACAACATCAGCGACGTGACAGCAGTAGAGTGCCAAGTAGCCGTAGCGGCAGTAGCAGCAGCAGGCAAGGTGGCAGAAGCCTAATGGGTGACCTCTGGCAATCTTTATTTACCACCTCACCAACGCATGCAATGCAGGGCACACATCCAACACACAGAGACCAGCTTAAGATCATGGTGCACGACTATCTGCGTCTCAACACCGATGTTTTTGGATGTGTTCCGGGGCCCAATAGACTTCTGGGTATCCAAAATGGACGAATGGCCCGAGCTCGCTCGCCACGCCATAGAGGTGTTGTCCTGCCCAGCAGCCAGCGTCATATCTGAGCGGACCTTCAGCACAGCTGGGGGAGTCATTACAGACAAACGCATCTGGCTTTCCACAGATAATGTGGATCGTTTGACTTTCATCAAGATGAATCAGGCATCGATCTCTGATGATGTTGTGGCCCAATTGCCGAGGTCATCGATTAGTTGCCGGTCTAACTTCACATTCCTCTTCAAACAGAAATGGTCCTCTTGAAAACTTTTTTTTAAAATGATCATTTCTTACTGCAATTTTTATTCTCGGTTCCCAACAGTTCATTTTGCTGGTTTTGCTGTGAGGAGACTGTAAAAGACAGCAAGGTTTCATGACAACACCGTATGCCATTTACTCACTTTCTCTTAAGAAGTTTTCGCATTGTCAATGGTTTTGAGGTCATGTTGCTGTGAGATACAGCTATAATTATGGTCCTTTGGAACAGAAATGTGGCTTCTAAGTGGCATTTCTCCCTCACAATTTTTAACAGTGGCTGAGAAGTCATTTTTATAATTTTTGGGGTCATGCTGCTTTGAAATGCAGCAACACTACGGGTCCTATTCTAAAAAATGTTGTTTCTAACAGACATTTGTTCTTCACAATTGTCAAAAGTGGCTCAAGGGTCATGCTTTGAATTTTTGGGGGCATTTTGCTGTGACATGCAGCTATACTACAGGTCCTATTATAAAAAATTTTTGTTTCTAACAGACATTTGTTCTTCACAATTGTCAAAAGTGGCTCATGGGTCATGTTTTGAATTTTTGGGGGCATTTTGCTGTGAAATGCAGCTAGACTACAGGTCCTATAGTAAAAAAATGTGGTTTCTAACAGACATTTGTTCTTCACAATTGTCAAGAGTGGCTCAAGGGTGATGGTGCTGTCAGAAACAGGAATAGGTAGGACACTGTTAATGGACACATATTGCAAAATGACTTGTTTTTGCAAGATCTTTAACATAGCTATCAATCCCTGTATTGAGACAACCCATTTAATACAATTAAAAAAGAGAAAAAAAGACATGGTGGGATTCCATCCTATTTTAAAAATGTGTTTTCTAGAATTAGAGTACTAAAAAACTTGCACGTACAAAATAGCTGGTAAAAAAAATCCTCTGAATTGTACAAGGGAGGTACAGGAAGACTTGACCAGATGTAGGTTATTCAGAGGACATGGAGTATGGAGCACGGACAGAGAACAAAGAACAGAGACAATTTCCTCCAGCACGTTGAGTAAAATGAGAAAAAGAATGCCAAGAAAAAGGGCACCTGGGTGGAACAGGAGCATTAACCACCAGTATTTCCAAGTGAAGCTCAATTGGTCCGCACTCATACAGAGGGGCAAGCGCTACCCAGGTCTTGACTGTGTACTGAGGAAGGCTGGAGGTCTACTCACACTTCCGCACTCTGCTTCAGCACGACTGTTTTCGTTGCTGCGTCATAAGGGCATTTTTACCGTGTAAAAAGATAACGGACGCCAGGCTGGGCTCTCACCGCACCCATGTAACTCCGGGCCTGGCAGCTGAAGCTGCGTGTTAATAGATGACAGACGCTAGCCTGGGCTCTCACCGCACCCACTGTAAGTCTGGCCCTGGCAGCTGGACCTCCGTGTTAATAGATGACAGACGCTAGCCTGGGCTCTCACCACACCCACTGTAAGTCTGGCCCTGGCAGCTGGACCTCCGTGTTAACAGATGGCTGACGGCAGCACTGGCTCTCACCGTTAGGGGCAATCAGGAGAGCTTCAAATTTCTCAAAAAAATCTGATTTTGAAAAAGGTGATTTCTGTGAGGTTAAGTAGTGTCAAAAAGGGCCCCAGGGCTGGACACAAATTGCACAATTTGAGGCTTAAAATTTTCTGGGGCTGGAGTCACTATGGGGTCGCATCATTTGATCCCCAGGGGAGGCTGTCCCTAATCACTGAAGAAGGATTTGGAGGGAAATGAAACCATTGTATTGATTCCCTGAATCACTCTCAGAAGCCAGGAGGGCAAATGTCTTCTCAACTAAGAAGTGTTTTGGGGATGATTAGGACATTTTTGATACTTATGGGGTGTGCGGACGAATTAACACATCTACACGTGTAAAAAATACCTTTAAAAACTGCAGGGAGGGGTGTATGTTGTATGCTATCACACTTAAAAAAAAAAGCAAAATGATAATAATGTAAAACTATAAATAAAACTTCCCTAAATAAATTCTGTAAACAAATGTCAGTTACCAAAAAATATACTAAGTGACAGTCACTGTACAAAATAGCATAGTGCCACTTTGTGATCTGTGGGTCAAACAGGTTTAGGGGTCATGCTGTGGCCCAGGACAGGTATAGTCTATGTCCAGTGAAACTAAAATGGTGGTTGAAAGACTCCTTTTTCCGGCACTTTTTAAATGTGGGGGTCATGCAGGTTTGGGGCTCATGCTGTGGCCCAGGACAGGTATAGTCAATGTCCAGTGAAACTAAAATGGTGGTTGAAAGACTCCTATTTCCAGCACTTTTTAATCTGTGGGTCAGACAGGTTTAATGGTCATTCTGCGGTACAGGACAGATATAGTTAATGTCCAGTTCAACTAAAATGGTGGTTCAAAGACTCCTTTTCCCGGCACTTTTTAATTTGGGGGTCAGACAGGTTTAATGGTCATACTGCGGTTCAGGACAGGTATAGTCAATGTCCAGTTCAACTTAAATGGTGGTTCAAAGACTCCTTTTCCCAGCACTTTTTAATCTGTGGGTCAGACAGGTTTAATGGTCATACTGCGGTACAGGACAGATATAGTTAATGTCCAGTTCAACTAAAATGGTGGTTGAAAGACTCCTGTTTCCGGCACTGTTTAATCTGGGGTCATGCAGGTTTGGGGCTCATGCTGCGTTCCAGGACAGGGATATTCAATGTCCAGTTCAAGTAAAATGATGGTTCAAATCATACTGCCTTCTGGCACTTTTTAATTTGTGGGTCATGAAGGTTTAAGGGTCATGCTGTGGTGCAAGACAGGGATAGTGAATGGTCTGTGATTTTTTTTCTGTGGCTTTTATAACCTAAGTGTGTTGCCTAAGATGTAGCACATATCCATTTGACAGTGGTGGCTGTTAATTCCAGCTTCTCCATCCCTCTTTGGGTGTTAGAATGAAGGTGTTGTTCCTCTCCCATAGACTTTAATGGTCATCGGCGATAATCTATTATCGACTATCGGATATCTTATTGATAATTGCCAATATCGACTATCGACCCGATGACGATAGTCAACGTAATCGCTCATCACTACTCATCTGCCATTTCTCTGCCCAGGACTCCAACCTATCCAGATCCCTTTGTAATAACACATTATCCTCTATTGTGTGGATTACTTTACAGAGCTTAGTATTATCTGCAAAGATTGATATTCTATTGTGAAATCCCTGTGTAAGATCATATATGGAAATATTAAAGAGGATAGGGCCCAATACTGAGCCCTGTGGTACCCCACTAGTAACAGGGATCCAGTCTGAGTATGTACTGTTACTTACAACCCTTTGTTTTCTATCAGTGAGCCAGTTGCTTAGCCACTTGCATACATTTCCCCCCAGACCAAGCATTTTAATTTTACTTACCAACCTTTTATGTGGAACAGTATCAAATGCTTTAGAAAAATCTAAATATATGACATCCAGTGCCTCACCCTGATCCAGTCTGGAACTAACTTCCTCATAGAAGCTGATGAGATTAGTTTGACAGGACCAATTCTTCATAAACCCAAGCTGGAACGGCATTATACATTTATTTTCAGTGAGATACTCCAGGATAGCATCTCTTTGAAAACCTTCAAACATTTTACCCACAACAGAGGTTAAACTTACCAACCTATAGTTTCCAGGATCACTTTTTGACCCCTTTTTGAATATTGGCACCACATTTGCTATGCGCTAATCCTTTGGGACATACCCCGTTATTAGACAGTCCATAAATATTAAGTATAGGGGCCTATTTGATCCTATGTTCCTTGTTCTGCTGCTGCCTGACACTGGCTGCTACAGTTAAGTTTACTGTTCACCAGGATTTCCAAGTCCTTCTCCATGTCACTTTTACCCAGTGTTTTTCCATTTAACATGTAATCATGTAATGGATTTTTCCTCCCCACGTGCATAACCTTGCATTTATCTGTTTTAAACCTCATTTGCCATTTCTCTGCCCAGGACTCCAACCTATCCAGATCCCTTTGTAATTATCCTCTATTGTGTGGATTACTTTACAGAGCTTAGTATTATCTGTCTACTGTGAAATCCCTGTGTAACATCATTTATGAAAATATTAAAGAGGATAGGGCCCAATACTGAGCCCTGTGGTACCCTACTAGTAACAGGGATCCAGTCTGAATATGTACCATTAATTACTACCCTTTGTTTTCTATCAGTGAGCCAGTTGCTTACCCACTTGCACACATTTTCCCCAGGTCCTCATAGAAGCTGATGAGATTAGGTTGACAGGACCGATCCTTCATAAATCCATGCTGGAACAGTGTTATACATTTATTTTCAGTGAGATACTCTAGGATAGCATCTCTTTGAAAACCTTCAAAAATTTTACCCACAAGAGAGGTTAAACTTACCGGACTATAGTTTCCAGGATCACTTTTTGACCCGTTTTTGAATATTGGCACCACATTTGCTATGCGCCAACCCTTTGGGACATACCCCGTTATTATACAGCCCATAAATATTAAGAATAGGGGCCTATCTATCACATTACTTAACTCCCTTAGGACACGTGGGTGTATACCGTCAGGGTCTGGGGATTTGTCTATTTTAAGCTTCCTAAGGGGGATCTGCACTTCTTCCTGGGTTAGACAAGAAACATTTAAGTTGGAATTTACCTCCTCCCTTTGCTCATCAAAAAGAAGGTCATCCTGCTCGGTAAATACATTGGAGAAGAAATTGTTTAATAGGTTTGCTTTTTCTCATCGCCCTCTATAGTCTCACCCTCAGTACTTTGTAAGGGGCCAACATTTTCTTTTTTAATCTCTTGGGATTACTTTTACTTTCTATGGCAATATGTCTTTCTGTCTCCAGTTTTGCTGCCTTAATCATTTTTTTTACATATTTTATTTTTTTCCTTATAGCTTTTTAGTGCCTCTTCACTGCCCTCTTGATTTAGTAGCTGAAACGCTTTTTTTTTGTTATTTATTGCCTCCTTTACATCTCTGTTGATCCACATTGGGTTTTTCCGGTTTCTAATTATTTTTTTACCATATGGTATGTACCTCTCAAAGTGGGAGCCTAAGATGTTTTTAAAGATCTCCCGTTTATTTTTTTTGTTCTGCTATTTTTAAACACCTTGTCTCAGTCAATACGGTTTAGGGTCTCTCTATGTAGGGTAAAATTAGCCTTACTGAAATTCAGTGTTTGTGTGGCTCCATGACAAAAAGCTCTATTGATGGATAAATGGAAGTTTATCATATTATGGTCACTATTTCCTAGGTGCCCCTGAACCTGAACCTTTATTACTCTGTCAGGTCTATTAGTCAATATTAAGTCTAGAAGGGCCTTTCCATCAATTTTAGTTTTTAATTAAAAGGGTAATAAACCTACTGCTGATCAATAATAGCTTATTTTTACAATTTTCCCAAAAATAGGCAATTTATTTGCAGGTATAATCAATAAATGCATATAATTGTACAATTTTATGCCATTACATTATATCTTCTAGCATTAATTATGTTCATTTCTCAGTCCAAAAAAGTCCAGTCCATATGCAGTCTCATGTCTTCATAAATGCATGCTCATGGTCTACAGTATAATATCTCTTAAGTATGAATACACTCTAAATGCAAAATTTTTGGAAAGAATAGATGAGCAGTTCATTGACAATTAGAATTTTACCTTAGCTTTAAATTTGCAGGCCTAGGTAGGAACAGCTGCTAGACTAACTCCTGTCCTGTATGTAACTAGTACTGTTTTTATAGAACAATAAAACTTTTTGTCAATTAGCTAACATGATACCAAACTTTTTCTCTTTTCACTAATTGTTGAATCTTCTTTTAATGAAAGACGGGAGGAAGCTACATTGTTGCACTGTTTTTCTATGACTTTTTTCTATAACTACCTTGAAAGGCACATACAGTTACTAATAATGTTTAAAATAAATAGATTTTAAGGGCCAATCTACACAACAAGGATTTATAATCAGTTTTTATGACTGATTTCAGACATGGGATCACTTTGAAAAACATCTTTAAACCATCTCTATAGACCTCAATAGAGAATTTGACCGTTAGTCTACATTGCATAGATTTTCTGAAGTTGGATTTCAGAATCGATGGCTTTGCAAAAATCTTGAAACATGCACAATCTTCTGTCGGACTTCACTGTGAAACCAATGGAAAATTTGTCAATAGGAACGCATACAAATCATCCAGAAAGTTAATGAACGGTTTATGGCGCGGATGTGTTTTCAAAGGTCCCTTTGCACTTTTTTAAATGGAAGGTGCTAGTTTCAGTTCCTGAACTGGATGGAAGAGGGCACATCAGCATGCCTGCAGAAACATTGCACCGCATGAAAACAGACGTCAGCAGACTGATCTCCGAGGCGAGTGTCAGTGTGACCTGTGAGACTCTCGGTTCACATTTTTTTGATCAAAAGATGTTTAAGCTGCCCATGACTTTCAACGTGATCTCAAAATCGGCAGTCCTACACTATCCTTACCTCTCAATAGAGCCAATTCACGGCCTCTCACTGGGTGCCTCCATTTTGGGTTTCTGCACCCGCCCACTCTCACAGGCTGTCATAAGAAGTGCAGCTTGCAAGTCTGGTGTGTTTTCTTATTTATTTATTTTTTTTTCTCTCTGTATAATGGAGGTCGGTTGACCCAGTGAGAGGCCGTGAATTGGCTCTATTGAGAGGTAAGGATAGTGTAGGACTGCCCAATTTTGAGATCACGTTGAAAGTCGTGGGCAGCTTAAACATATTTTGATCAAAATATGAGAACCGAGGAGTCTCAAAGTTTTTCATGTATGATAGATAGCATAAATGCTTCTTTAGGGATTTCCACGTAATGTATTGCCCTTTTTGCAGTAGTGTGCCGCTGACAGTGGTGTGCGTGTGTACATGTATATATATATATGTGTGCCGCAGCCCTGCCAGTGGCACCCAGATTTGCATACGTTTTTTCAGAAATGTTTTTTGTGCAAAACCATACGTTATATTTGGTGTATGTTGATTTTAATCTATATGGAAGGAAGGGGTGCCTCCATTTTGGGTTTCTGCACCCGCCCACTCTCACAGGCTGTCATAAGAAGTGTAGCTTGCAAGTCTGGTGTGTTTTCTTATTTTATTTTTTTCTCTCTGTATAATGGAGGTCGGTTGACCCAGTGAGAGGCCGTGAATTGGCTCTATTGAGAGGTAAGGATAGTGTAGGACTGCCCGATTTTGAGATCACGTTGAAAGTCGTGGGCAGCTTAAACATCTTTTGATCAAAATATGTGAATCGAGAGTCTCAAAGTTTTTTCATGTATGATAGATAGCAGAAATGCTTCGTTAGGGATTTCCACGTAATGTATTGCCCTCAGTGTGACCTGTGACACATCTATTAATCCATAAAAAAAAAGTTTTATATTATGTTTAGAAGTAGATTTGCTCAAAAATGAAAGTAAAGATTAGACCTGTGTGTGTGTTATTTGAATAAATTCATAAGATACCTTTGAGTTTTATTGGCAGCAGCACACTTGGTCATAATAAAAAAAAAAAAAAAACTTTTTTTTTCTTATTTTTTCAATATCAATGAAAAGTAAGATATTTTTATTATTATTTTTCTTTTTTGTCATTTCAGGTAAATGCTTGTCAAGAGTTATGGGATATGAGAAACCTTGGGTACAGCAACCAGATCCATCAGAATCAACTATGGATAAAAATCTGCGAGGTGCTGTACCCATCAAGCTGCTATGAAGGAGGTAGACAAAAGATAACAATGAAAGGAGAGGGTACAGATTCCAGATTCTCTAAATCAACTCATAAATGGAAGCTATTGTCCCCAGTGTCCAAAGATAATAGCAAAGGCAATGGTACTGCTATGTATTGTAGCAGCGATATACTAGAGCTTTGAGTCAAGTCCCCTATGAAGACAAGTAGAAAAACCAGTAAGAGTAGAACAAAGTGAAAGTAAAAAGAATTAAAAAAACACACACAAATATATTTAAAAAAACATACGGAGACCACCCTTTTCCCCACTGCAATTGTCCCAAAAAAAATAAAAAGTACACATATTTGGTTTTGTCGCATGCATAACAATCTAGCCTATAAATCTGTCATGTTATTTAACCAGGGGGATGAACATTGTAAAAAATTTTGTTCATCCCCTAGCACATAAAATGGAATAAAAAGTGATCAAAGTGTCATATAAATGCCAAAATGGTACACATGAAAATGTCCCTTTGTCCAAAAAAAAAACAAAAAACAAAACCAATTCCTTATACAGAAAAAAAGTTATGGCTATTAATAGATAGCAATGCATAAATATAGTTTTACACAATAAAACCTTTATTTTTGTAATAATTATTCTATTCATGCTTGTAGGTCCATCGGGGTATACTATATAAATTCGAGTATAAGCCGAGTTTTTCAGCAGAAAAAATGTGCTGAAAAGTCCGAACACGGCTTATACTCGAGTCACTGCTGCGACGGCCTGTGCGCCGGCAGGGACACTTCTACTACATGCGACTCCTTAGGGAGCACATATAGCAGAGTCCCGAGTACAGCCGACAGCATCCGGGCACTGCGGTGGCCTGGGCACTGTCGGTGATCTCCTCACCTGTATGCGACTCCTCCGGAGCGCATACAGGAGAAGATACCGCTGCGGAGCAGAGACGAGCGCTCCCTGCTCCGCAGTGGACTCCGGACGGCCGCAAGCAGACTCACAGCTGTCCAGAGTTTCCGTTACAGGCAGCCTGATGACATCACCCTACCTATCCCGGGAAGACGGAGCGGAGCACCCGGGAGGCGGAGCAGCGGGGAGCGAGGTAAGTGTTTTTTTTTTTTTTTACCTGCCTAGGGGGCCATATACCTGCCTATAACCAGCCTAGGGGGACATATATCTGCCTATAACCTGCCTATGTGGAACCTATACCTGCCTATAACCAGCCTAGGGGGACATATAACTGCCTATAACCAGCCTATGGGACCTATACCTGCTAACGGGGACATATACCTGTCTATAACCAGCCTAGGGGGACATATAACTGCCTATAACCAGCCTAGGGAGACATATACCTGCCTACAACCAGCCTAGGGGGACATATACCTGCCTATAACCAGCCTAGGGGGACATATAACTGCCTATAAAAAGCCTAAGAGGACATATACCTGCCTATAATCTGCCTATGAGGACATATAGTTGCCAATAACCTGCCTATGGAGACCTATACCTGCCTAGGGGGACATATACCTGCCTATAACCTGCCTATGGGGACATATACCTACCTATATTGGTCTATGGGGGACATTAAACTGCCTATTCCTGCCTATATCTGCCTATGAGGGACATTAAACTGCCTATACTTGCCTATATTGGTCTATGGGGGACATTAAACTGCCTATACCTGCCTATATTGGTCTATGGGGGACATTAAACTGCCTATACCTGCCTATATCTGCTTATGAGGGATATTAAATTGCCTATACCTGCCTATATTGGTCTATGGGGGACATTAAACTGCCTATACCTACTTATATCTCCCTATGAGGGACATTAAACTGCCTATGTAATTTTATTGGTATTCATTTTTATTTTTTAAATTTACCAGTAGCCGCTGCATTTTCCACCCTAGGCTTATACTCGAGTCAATAAGCTGTCCCGTTTTTTTGTGGCAAAAGTAGGTGTCTCGGCTTATAGTTAGGTCGGCTTATACTCGAGTATATACGGTAAGTAAAAATAGAAAATAAACCTTTACTTAATGCCCAGACAGTTGACCTCACTCCCGGCTGTGAGCATGGAGCTTTCAGCATTCACGTAACAGCTGAAGCCAATCACAGGCCACAATATCACCTGCACATGACGTCTCTGGCCTGTATTTAGCTGGAGCTATCAGGATTGTTGTATAAGTGATCAAAAAGTAATTTCCCCTCAAAATGGTACCAATGAAGATTTTAAGTAATCCCAAAAAAACAAGCCCAAACACAGCTCTATACACAGAAAAATGAAAAAGTTATGGCTCTTAGACTACGGTAAAGCAAAAACATGTTTTATTTTTTAAATAAAGTTTTTTTTTTTTTAAAAGCAGTAAAACATAAATATATATAGATTGGGTATAAAGGTGATCATTTTGACCTTAATTAATAAGGTTAACATTTTATATTAGACAATGACCACTATAAAATATAAAAATAAAAACATACCAGGGTTGCTGTATTTTCTTCATCCCACCTCTGAAAATAATTGATAGAAAGCAAGCAAAGCAGCAAAAGAACCCAAAAATGGTACCCATGAAAACATCAACTCATCGCAAAAAACAAGGCCTTAATCATTGCCATAAGCAGAAAAACAAAAACGTTTTTACTGTCAGACTATGATGACAAAAAACTAAGAGCCACATGTATGAAAACTGTCTAATTCTAAAACTCACTTTATTGCCCATAGCAACCAATCAGAGGGCCCCTCTTATTTTTCCAGAGCACTATATGAAATGAAAGGGGCGCTCTCATTTGTTCCTATGGGCAACAAAGTGAGTTTTAGACCTAGACAGTTTTCATACATGTGGCTCTACATTTTTTACATAAACATTTCTATTGTGTAAAAAGTAGTAAAACATAAAAAAAACTGTATATAATTAATATTTCTGTGATTGTACAGATCTGCATCATGTAATTTTTACCACACGATTTGCACAGTACACACCAAGATGAATTCCCTTAGGGGTGTTGAATCCAAAATGGGGTGACTTCTGGAAGGTTTCACCTGTTCTGTCATGTCGAGGTCTTTGCAAATGCAACATGATACCTATCAAAATCTGTATTCCAGAAGCCAAATAGCACTCCATGCATTATATGCCCTGCCATATGCCCAAACAGCAGTTTATACCCACATATAGAGAACTTTGAAGAAATTGTGTAACACATTTTGGGGTGCTTTTTTCCAGGATTGTCTGTGAAAATGAAACATTTATAGTTAAAACTGCACATTATTGGAAAAACATTTTTTTTTCTATTTTCATAGCCTAATGCTAAAAAAAATCTGTGAAATACCTGTGGGGTTGATATACTCACTATACCACTGGAAATATTGCTTAAGGGGTGTAGTTTCCCAAATGAGGTATTTTTAGGGGCATTTATTAAGTTTTAGCAACTTAGGGTGTTAGCAAATCCTCCTTTTCTGAAGCTTGTCAAAAAGCACATTAAAGCCACATATGGGATAGTCCTAAAAATGGCAGAATCGAGGGAATTGATGTTGAGTTGCATTTTCTTGGTAACATCTACTGTGTTCTAGAAAATAATGGATTTCAATTGGAAATCTATAAAACACTTAGAAGGTTATCAAACTTCCTAAATGTTGTTTTGAATACTTTAAAGGGGTTTTGTCATTACAAAGATCATATCTCAGATTATGGGAACAGTAAAAATAAGCACTTTTGTAATTGGGTTGCATTACCTCAGTCACTTGGTTTAGCAGATATGAGCTTTTCTGTAAATCTGTGTTCTATTTCTACTGTTGCTGGTCGGACATGCCCCCTGGACATTTACCACCCCCTAGACACACCCCCTGCACTGTGATTGGCTGGCTGACATTTCATTCAGCCTGATGGGATACGCCCCTAGACAGGAAACGCCCCGCCACGCCCCCTGCAATGTGATTGGCTGCCTGCACACTCTGTGTTTACTCCCCTTTGGGCTGTTAAAATCGATGGTGAAACCAAGGTCTGCTGGCTCTATGTACATCTCTCAGCTCTAGGGTGATGATCTGTGCAATTACTGCCTGTTTAAAGTGCTTTTGCCAAGAGGTTGATTCACCTCCTCACAGGTCCAGTCCTTAAGCTGCTTCTTTGAAAAGAGGGCGTTCTGTTCCTCATATCTAATACAAGCCCCGCCTCCTTATGACGTTATCATCTGTAGTGTATAACATAAGGATTCAACACAGCGTTTGAACAAGCTGTATGTGCAGTGTATTGTTTAGCTGATCCGCTCTGCAAGAGAGAGGTTGGGAGTTCAAGCCCCCTCAGTAGTTTTTTTTTTTTCTTCTTTTATAAATTGTGCACATATGTAAAGATATGAAAATATATTTGTAGACATATATAATTTTATTTATATACACACACAAAGCTCCCCTATATAGTGTCCCATCCTCGCAGTAGTCACACCAAGCACTTCCAACATATGTGATACAATGCATATACTCTGGGGGATGAGACATGATATAGGGGAGCTATGTATGTGTATACATATCATTATAGAGATTGACATATATATTTTAGGTCTCTCTACATATGTGTAGAATTTAGGGGGGGGGATATACTCTGTGAGGGACTAGAACTCCAAACCCTTCATTGTAAGAGCAAAGCTCTACAGCTACACTACCAGCCCAAGTAGTTATAGGTTGCGCAGGGTCTTCTCTCAAAGCTGATTGCTTCTCCCCCCATTGTTTTCACTCACATGTCACTGACAGCAAGCAGAGATCTTTACTTGAATCTGACATTTGTCCTTGTAGTTGAGTAAAGATCTCTGCCTGTTGTCAGTACAATTTGGGTGAACACCACTAGAACAGAAGTTAAAGCTGCTGGCTTTCATTGTAATTTGTGTGTAAACTAAGAGATATAACAGGTGCTTGCTGGAGCTTGTGGAGTCTGAAGGCTGCAGACATAAGCATGCAGGAGGTTACAGAGCTGTTATATCCAGACAACCTTCTGCATCCGCTGCTTCATACAAAATGATGATGTCACAGTTCTTCAGTGAGGGGATACACACCTCCTGGGAGGAGAGACACGCCTGCTGACAGGAGAGACACGCCCCTGGATTTCAAACTCAATCTGAGAGAATTAGTTGAAGAGCCCGAACAGTTGAAACGATAAAACTCCTTTAAGGGGTGCAGTTTCTTAGATTGAGTCATTTATGGGGGTAACTAACATGCAGGCCTCTCAAAGCCATGTCTGAACTGGACCGGTCCTTTAAAAAAATCTGTGCTGAAAATTTTCTTGAAAATGTGTAAAATTGCTATTAAATTTAAAAGCCCCCTAAAAAGACATTTAAAAATTATGCCAACCTATAGTATACACATGGTAGATGCTAGATACAAACTATTTTGCATGCAATCTGCCATATGCTTAGAAATGTGTAAACTTTGAAAATTGCTATTTTTTTCAAATTTTCACATTTTGATATTTTTCACAAATAAACAAGGATTTATTACAATCTATTACTAACATAGAGAACAATGTGTCACAAGAAAATAAAATCTCTGAGTCACATTGATAGGTATATGTATCAAAAACTTATTCCAATACAAACTGGTCAAAACTGGCTGCCATGGTAAGGGGTTAAAAAGAATAAATATCTCAAAAGAAATAGGTGATCAGTAGAAAATTGCCATGAAAATTTGGTAAACAAACTATAAGTACATCTGCTTGGGAAGTAAACCGAAGGAGCATAGATAGCGGGTGAAGGTGGAGAAATGTCAAGAGAGCAAGTGAAGGTGTAGGAAGGAAAAATAATAAAAAGGGGTGGGCAAGGTCTAATTGGGGCGAGGGTGGGCATGAGTCAAGGGGAAAATTTGAGGGCAGGAACAGGGATAGCAGTAGAGAGTGGATGTAATTAACAGAGACAAGTAGGGGACAGGAGAGTAAGATCAATAAATCGGAAGGAGTGAGATGAAAATGAAGAAAGGTGAGAGATCAAAGGAAAAAAAAACATGTGGGGAGGAGAGAGTTAAAAGGGGTTGATGTGATATACAGGAATATAAAGTGAGGAGACAGAACAAGGGCAATATGAAGTTCGATAGATCAAGATGATGGGATAAAAAGAGGGAATGAGAGAAACAAAAAAATTGGTGGATTGGTGTTATGACCAGGGTTAAAAAAGGAGATGGAGGTGATGGGTTAAGGGAAAAATGTGGTGGTGAACAGAAGTGGTGGTGGTATAGACAGAGAAAAAACGGGGGTCATTGAAGATGAGCCAAGAGTAAAAGATAGCATTGGTTAAGTGAGAATATGTAGGTGGGGACAGTTGTAAAACTGTTTTAGCCAAGACATAGATGAGAGTTGGATTAGATAGAGGTTGTAGGTAAAAAAAAAAGGAAGAAGTTTGGCTCTGCCCCAAATTT
>JAODAL010050275.1:0-27525 GCA_025379985.1 Phyllomedusa bahiana
AGACGCTGAGAGAACTGAGGGAACAGGAAACGCTTTTTATGAAAAAACGAGGTCTTGATTTTTACCCAATCGCAACCAACACACCCCAGTCATGACGGCACACACATTCACCCTGCTCTATTCTGTAATTCTTTTTCTGGGCCCCCAAAATTACAGGAAGCGCCAAAAAAGCGCGATCTTAATAGATATGCACAGTTTTTTAACCAAATTTTTGCTATCGGAAAATTTCGATCACCATAAAACCTTGCCGATTTCAACTTTGTCAAAAAATCGCTCAACACTAATCAGGAGAACAGAAATTTTTTAACTTTTTTTAAATCCTAAATACCCCGATCTCTCCCTTTAAGCCTTGTAAAAATTTTTTTGGGACTTTTTGCACATTGGGCTGATCTCCAAAAAGGGACAAATGGCAAATTCCCCCAACGGTATTTGATCCCTGAATCCCCAATAAAAATTTATGGGAAGTTTGAAGGGGGATTAAACCGTCCTCCTCATCCGCTGTTCACATTGTGACATCATGAACAAAGACAACACCTTACAATAGAAAAAAAATACCTCGCCTTTGAAAGGCTTCAAGCGGGATGCTCTCGACAAAGGGGGCCACTGAGCTTAGGACACAGCGGGTTGTAACAAGAACAGAAGACTGGAAAGTCACAGAAAGGCAAAGAAGGGGACATCCTTCAACACGATACCGTTCTTTTGTAACCATTCCTGGGGACCGGATGATAATGCCGCAAACTCCGCGGGTTTTTTAAAGGAGGTAGAGGCACTAAGTGCCCGTCAGACCATGCAAATGACGGGAAGGTCCACCCCCCTTGGCAAGGCATCATCTTCTTGATGGGTAAATAAAACTACCTGAACCGAGGGACCAATGCTCCTCAGGCTGTTCGGATGAAATTGGATGCACTCTGAAAAAAAATTTGGGGAGCCAATGATGCTGGAGACATCAAGGAGAGCACTAGGCATCAGCCACTGTGGTCACCAGACAAGCCTTTGGTGGTGGTGGTGGTGTTCCAATTTGGGCAGGTGTGGTCTAGTCAATACAGAAATGCCCTAAACTTTGTGAATGGTGCAGTGACGGCCTCTTCTACTGGAATAACATCATTCATCCAGTCATTGTGCCTCTGCATGAACAACACAGAGCTCCTCTCATCTTCATGGATGGCAATGCTCCAGCTCATTGAGGTCACTTCATTAGGGAATGGCTGTTGGAGACTGGGGAACCTCAAATGGAGCGGCTGCCCTTTCTCCCGACCTGAACCCCCTAGAAAACCTATGGGATCAGCTGAGTCACTGCGTAGAAGCTCGTAACTCTGTCCCTCGGAACCTCAATGACCTGAGGGGCACTCTTCAAGAAGAGTGGGAACCTCAGAGGTCAGTAACTCCCCCTGTGAACAGCAGGAGACATCGTTGTCAAGCTGTAATTATGCCCAAGGTTTCATGACATGTTATTGAGACACTGACATTTCTGTTGGTGTAGACCCTCCATTGGTGTTGGCTTTTGTTTCATTAAATTATGTGAGAAAATTGACATTGTATGCTACAACAAATGGCCTCAGGATATAATATCACTGTAGCATCAATTTTTTTAAGTTTTCCGTAAATTTCACCCAAAAGTCAAATATTCTGTAAATTTGAGAAAATTCTTGCAGTTTCCTCTACTATCAATTTTTGGATTTTCCCCACATAGTTACAGTTGGGAAAATTAGTATTTGATACACTGGTGGCTTTCACCTAAAAAGAATGGAGAGGTTTGTAATTTTTATCATAGGTTCACTTCAACTGTGAGAGAGAGAATCTAAAAATAAAAAACAGAAAATCCCATTTAATTTGAATTTTATTACATGAAAAAAGGATTTGATATAATAGAAAAACAAAACTTAAAGTGGTTTTCTCGCTACAAAGATCATATCAGATTATGGGGACAGTAAAAATAAGCACTTTTGTAATTGGGTTACATTACCTAAGTCACTTAGTATAGCAGATATGAGCTTTTCTGTGCATCTGTTTTCTATTTCTGCTGCTGCTAGTCGGGACACGCCCCCTGTTCTGTGATTGGCTAGTCCGGACACGTCCCAGGATGGATTCCGCCCATGGACACGCCCCCTGCACTGTGATTGGCTGACTGACATTTCATTCAGCCTGTTGGTATACGCCCCCAGACAGGAAACGCCGCGGACAGGCCCCCTTCGCTGTGATTGGCTGCCTGGACACTTTGGGCGACATGTATGAACGGGCTTTACGGCTGTTTTCTGGCGTACACTGCGCCTCCCAGCCCGAATCCCGCTGTCGGACCCAGCGTTCGCCACTTTCGGCTGCGGTCCGCTTTGAAGGGGGGGCAAGGGCGGGCAGTGGGCGCGGTGGGGCGCGGTGTAGGCGTTCCGGGTCGGGACGCTGGCGCGTCGTATAGTCGAGGCATGTACCATCGCGGCTCGCAAAATCGCGGGGGCTCGGCAGCTCCGACAAGCAGACAGCTTTTTTTTGGTCAAAATCCTCGGCGGCGGCGAAGTGAAGCAGGATCCGAACATGCGAGGAAGCGGATCGAAGATCGGACAGAAGTCTCGGCGCTCCGCCCCGACAAGCAGACTTGGTCGAAATGCTCCGCGGAGGCGAAGTGAAGCAAAGAACGGAACATGCGAGGAAGCAGATGAAGATCGCGACAGAAATCGGGCGCTCCGCTCGTGCAGCGGGAGTTGAATAGGAAAAAATCCCCTTTTTATAAAGGCGGAAAACAGTGTCAAAGAGAGCTGCACGAAAAAAATACACATAATAAAAAAAACATCACTTTTCCAAACTCTAGAACGGCGCAATAAAACAAATATGATATTGCAAATTGCCGGGAAAAGACAGTAATTCAAAATCTAAAACCTATTCTCTTTGGGTCGGCAGAAACCGGCCAATCAGAATGGGAAAAGGACAGTGAACCATTAAAAGCTATGGGGAAGAATTGCCCAATCAAAAATCCCCGCGGAGATAACTAAAAAATACAGTAAAAATCTGAAAAGAGCTGATTGGCTGAGCTAGCGGGGTCTCGGCTAGCTCAGCCAATCAGAATAGGAGCGACAAAGTCCCATTCTAGCCTATGGAGAAGTGTAGACCAATCAGAATCCAAGGCGGGATAATTCAAAATACAGTAAAAATGCTGAAAAGAGCTGATTGGGTGAGCTAGCGGGGTCTCGGCTAGCTCAGCCAATCAGAGCGCGAGCTACTTCTCCCATATACTCTATGGAGAGATGAGCGCACTCAAATCTCGCGCTCAGCGCCGCGGGGGCAATGAAGTATTAATCAACAAATTATTTTTATACAGTGTAAAACATTCTCAGATAAAGACCAGAACACGGCGCTACATAGGGAATTGCCATAGAGAGAATTGCCGGGAAAGACAGTAATTCAAATTTGTAAAGCTATTCTCATTGGTCGGCCTAAACCAGCCAATCAGAATAGGAGTGACAATGTCCCATTAGATCCTATGGAGGAGAATTGACCAATCAGAATAGGAGCGACAGTGGCCCATTCTATCCTATGGAGAAAAATGGACCAATCATATTCAAAGGGGGGACAGTTCAAAATACAGTAAAAAGGGAGAAACGAGCTGATTGGTTGAAGGGAGCGGGGGCTCGTCCAGCTTAGCCAATAGAGCGCGAGCTGCTTTCTCATAGAGTTCTATGGGGAATCGAAATTTAAAAGAGGCGCCGTAATTTGGACCCAAAGGGAGAGGGGAGCGAACGCCCCCCTTGGGTCTCAAGCAACGGATTTAAAATACATGGCGATCCCCAAATTTCACTAGAAGTTGGCCGGCAGTGAATAAAAAGGCAATTCCCAAATTGGCTAAACCCCCAATAGATTCAAACAAGTCAGCCCCTTTTTTTATTTTCGATGACCAAAAACTATGTGGGGGCTTGGCCCCCTTAAAATTTAAAGAAATCAAACAGATTTTATTCTGTTTCCCCCTTTTTTTATTTTTTTTTCCTTAACCCCAATTCCGTGATAAAAGGGAGGGGAAGTTTAAGCTCGCGCTTGAAAGGTTAAACGAGCAAGCCGGGGGACCCCCCGGGTTAAGCTCGCAAACATGGCACTTTAAGGGTTTTACTGTTTTTGAAATCCCCTTCTAGGAAACGAATTGTGTAAACTCCCCATAGGAAAAAATTGACGGGCCCCCTCCTACTGATTGACCCAAAACTCCCAAAGCCCTAGAAGGGACAGCCTCCTAAGCATGGGTGAGAAGGAAGACCCGATCCTCAGCCAATCAAACTGTTTTAATAGCAATTTACGGAAGACGTCCCGCCGAGAAATTCTGGGGGGGCAATCCTGCCCATGTTTAAAGAGTCGCCCTATTTTAAAATTTCCCTGTTCTGGGACCCAAGAAATTTTCAAAATTAAAAAATTTTTTCCCCCTTTTAATTAATTTTACCCCAGCCCCGCATTGCCACACACAACGGCGAGCGTGGGGGACTTGTTCGCCGCATGTATGATGGCCATTCCGGACGGGCAATTCTTCGGGCAGCGCCGACAGCGCCTCGGTCCCCACACGTGCCCACAACTGGCGAGCGGGCGGACTTTTCCCCGCATGTATGATCGCACTACCTCCGGCGGACAATCTCAGACGCAGTGCCGCACTTCGACTAACACATTGGCGAGTCGCGGCGGACTTTTCATGATATGTATGAGCGCGGCCCGTCCCCGACATAAATCAGGCACAGATTCCACCGGGAAACTGGCGGAAAACGGCGCCTCGACCCGGCGGGATTCATACATGTTGCCCTTTGTGTTTACTTCCCTCTGAGCTGTTAAAACCGAAAGTAAAACCAGCTATGTGAGAGGGCTGCCTGCTCTATACTCATCTCCCAGCTCTAAGGTGAATGATCTGGGTAATTACTGACTGTTTAACTCATAGATCCCCTCATATAACACAGTCTTATGTCCTGTGTTCTTTCCATATAACACATTCACACAGTCTCCTTCCTGATAACAGAGGAGAGGGAGGGCAGTGTGCATTCCTCACATGTGTTTCATCAGTTCAGGCTGTGTGTATAACTGGTTACAGCAGAGCAAGGAGCTTGTGGAGCCTGAAGGTGAAGGCTCTGCAGACACATGAGAACACTGCAGGAGGCTGCAGATCTGTTCTGTCCAGACAACCTTCCCCTTCTACTGCAAATACAGAATGATGATATCACAGCTCTTCAGTGAGGAGAGACACACCTCCTGACAGGAGAAACACGCCTCCTGACAGGAGAGACATGCCTGCTGAGAGGAGAGACACGCATCCTGACAGGAGAGACACGCCTCCTGACAGGAGAGACATGCCTGCTGAGAGGAGAGACATGCATCCTGACAGGAGAGACATGCCTGCTGAGAGGAGAGACTCGCCCCTGGATTTCAAATTCAATCTCATAGAATTAGCTGAAGAGCACGAACACCTCAACCGATAAAACCCCTTTAATATTTGGTACTGAAATCTTTGTTTGAAATTACAGAGGACAGACCTTTCCTGTAGTTCTTGAAGAAGTTTGCAGACACTGCAGCAGGGACTTTTGCCCACTCCCCATACAGAGTTTCTTTCAGGTTTCGGGGCTGTAGCTGGGGCTACATTGAGTTCCAGCTCCCTTCAAAGATTTTCAACTGAGTTCAGGTCTGAAGACTGGCTGGGCCACTCCAAAACCTGAAAATGTTTCTTATGGAGCCGCTCCTTAGTTGCCCTGGCTGTGTGTTTGGGGTAATTTTCCTGCTAGAAGACCCAGCCACGACCCATCTTCAATGCTCTTGCTGAGAAAAGGAAATTGTTGTTCAAAATCTCATGATACATAGCCCCATTCATCCTCCCTTCAATATGGTGCAGTCGTCCTTTCCCCTTTGTTTCACGGTTGGGGGGGGGGGGCGTTCTTGGGGTTGTACTCATCCTTCTTCCCCCAAACAGGGAGTGGAGTTGATACCAAAAAGTTCTAGTTTGGTCTCATCTGACCACATGACCTTCTCTCGCCTCCTCTGGATCATCCAGATGGTCATTGGCGAACTTCAAACGGGCCTGGACATGTGCTGGCATGAGCAGGTGGACCTTGCATGCCCTGCAAGATTTTAATCCATGACAGCATAGTGTGTTTATCTTTGAGCCTGTGGTCCCAGCTCTGTTCAGGTCATTGACCAGGCCCTCCCATGTAGTTCTGGGCTGATTCCCAACCATTCTCAGAATCATCCTTACCTCACGAGGCAAGATTTTGCAGGGAGCCCCTGACCGAGGAACATTGACAGTCATCTTGAGTTTCTTCCATTTTCTAATAATTCGCCAACAGTTGTTACCGTCTCACCAAACTGCTGCCTATTGTCTTATAGCCCACCCCAGCCTTGTGCGGGTCTACAATTTTATCCCTGGTGTCTTTAGACAAATCTTTGGTCTTGGCCAAAGTGGAGAGGTTGGAGTGTGATTGATTGAGTGTATGGACAGGTGTCTTTTATATATGTCACAATGACCTGGCAACTGCCAAAGCCTCACACCACTACTCTGTGCTTCTCCTCCTAGACCTGTCCTCTGCCTTTGACACTGTCAACCATTCACTCATCCTACACAGCCTCTCCTCCCTCTGCATCGCGGACTCTGCCCTTTCCTGGATCTCCTCGTACCTCACTGATCAGACATTCAGTGTATCTCATTCTCACACCACCTCCTCCTCCTCTTGCCCGCTCTCTGTTGGTGTGCCCCAGGGCTCTGTCCTGGGCCCACTACTCTTTTCTATCTACACTCTTGGTCAGGGTCAACTAAAAGCACCACATGGCTTTCAATACCATCTGTATGCTGATGACACCCAACTCTACATCTCTGGCCCTGATATTACCTCTCTACTCTCCCGGATCCCAGACTGTCCATCATCCATATCCTCCTTCTTCTCCTCCCGCCTCGTGAAACTAAAATTGGAGAAAACTGTATTCATCATTTTCCCACCATCCCAATCCATCCCTCCACCTGATCTCTTTATCACAGTTAATGGTTACACTTTCTCACTGGCTCCGCAAGTCCACTGCCTTGGGATATTCTTTGACTCCAATCTGTCCTTCAAACCACACATCCAAACCCTCACCTCTGTCTGCCGCCTCCACCTGAAAAATATCTCCCGTATCCGCTCTTTCCTTAACTTTGAAAGCACAAAAATGCTGGTCCACGCCCTAGTCATCTCCCGCCTAGACTATTGTAACATCCTTCTCTGTGGCCTCCCATATAGCACCCTTGCTCCCCTACAATCCATCCTCAACTCTGCTGCCCGCCTCATCCATCTCTCTCCTCGCTACTCCTCTACCTCTCCCCTCTGCCAATCCCTTCACTGGCTGCCCATTGCCCAGCGAATTCAGTTCAAGTTAGTAACTTTGACCTACAAGGCTCTCCATAACCTCTCCCCTCCATACTTCTCTGCCTTAATCTCTAGATATCTCACACAATCTCTGCTCCTCACAGGACCTTCTTCTCTGTTCTCCTCTTATCAGCTCTTTACACTACCATCTGCAAGACTTCTCCCGTGCTTCCCCCACACTCTGGAACTCACTGCCCCAACACCTCAGACTCTCCCCCACTCTCACCAGCCTCAAAAGCACCCTGAAAACCCATCTCTTCAGCAGCCTTTAACCTACAATAACCGCGTTGCTACAACTTCATCCCACAAACATGTCTGCCCCTGACCTTCTGTCTCCTCTCTCCTTCCCTGTAGACTGTAAGCCCTAATGGACAGGGACAGGGAATAAAATGCAAATGAATTCTATAAAAATAATTCAATGTGAATTTCTGGATCTTATTTTTAGATTCTGTCTCTCACAGTTGAAGTGTACGATAAAAAAAGCCTCTATGCCTTTTCAGTGATAGAGTTAGATGAGGATTTGTTTTCTGCGGGAAAAGTTTTACTTTTTATGGCGGAGAGGAGGCGTGGTTTGAGTATACATATATAAAAAAATTTTTTTTCGAGGTGTGAACATAAAAAAAGCTTTTTCCTGCATCTGTTTATTTTATCATAGTTTACACCATTTATATTTCACACTAAACAATCACTTGAATTAATTCTACAGGTTATTACGGTCATGTAGATTACTTATATGAGAAGGTTTTTTTTATATTTAACGAAGGCACAATTAATTTTTGTTTAATAATTATGTTTTTTTTAAAAAAAAAATCCTATTAAAGGATAACCTTTTTTTCACTTTTTTAACGCTTAGTAATGTATTAGCACACTCCTGCATGCTAATACATTACACTATATGTCAGTATAGCACAGGCTGCAGTCAGGGCAACACACAGTGTGCCCTAACAGCATGCTTACGGTGCAGACAGCCCTGGGGCTACACTAAGTACCCAGGGCTGACTGTATAGACATCTTCCGGGCTCCATCAGGCACTGGGAATCCGGTGACCTGATGGGGCAGGTAAGTACCCTTTGATCATGCTACGGTTAAATACAGCTCCGTTCCTAGTACAGTTTCAGTGCTGGAAGCCACAAACCCTGGGGACGATGAAGATTTCATTGTAATGTTCTTTTTCTGGTTGCTTGAGCATTATATATCATAAGCAACATTAGTTTCATCTAGTCATATTTATATAGACTTTTATTCTTCTAGGGCAAATATATTATCTAGTATTATTTATGGACAGCCACTGATAGGTGGGGCCGCCCCTTTTGGGGCAATTACTCTGCCTCATTAGGTGTTTATGATAGGGATTGGTCATAGGTTGTTTCACTTATATGAGGTTTTTACTTTATATAGCAATTCATGTTACAGCCATGATCTTCAGAACCGTAAGTTATCTATGTTGCCATCTCTCATTATCTATCTAATGTCCCATCTGTATGTAATATTTTGCACCTATATATTTTCAATATAGTATCTTACTGTTTGAGTTTTTGAGATTTTGTCCCTATAGCATGATGTAAGGGTTATAGTATATTTTAATGCATTTATTAAAAGTTATATTTTAAGGGGAGTTTTTTCAATTTCTGTGATGATCATGTGGTTTTGAAGCTCTTCGTTTTGAGGGTGTTTTGTGTATTCTGTGAAATAAGCCACAAACCCTTTCTGAAGGCAGTGACATATTTTGGCATCTCTGCCAATAGAGTATATACACTGCCCATCATCAAAAGGCTGCGTATGGGAACCCAGAGCAGACGGATGTCACTGCACCTCTGCTAACCCTACTGTGTATGGGGCCCCGGAGGAAATGGATGTCACTGCATCTCTGCTAACCCTACTGTGTATGGGGCCCCGGAGGAAATGGATGTCACTGCATCTCTGCTAACCCTACTGTGTATGGGGCCCCACAGCAGACGGATGTCACTGCACTTCTGCTAACCCTACAGTGTATGGGGCCCCGGAGCAGACGGATGTCACTGCACCTCTGCTAACCCTACTGTGTATGGGGCCCCCTAGGAAATGGATGTCACTGCAACTCTGCTAACCCTACTGTGTATGGGGCCATAGAGCAGACAGATGTCACTGCACCTCTGCCAACCCTACTGTGTATGGACCCCGGAGCAGACGGATGTCACTGCACCTCTGCTAACCCTACTGTGTATGGGGGCCCCAGAACAGACGGATGTCACTGCACCTCTGCTAACCCTACTGTGTGTGGGGCCCCAGAGCAGACGGATGTCACTGCACCTCTGCTAACCCTACTGTGTATGAAGCCCCAGAGCAGACGGATGTCACCGCACCTCTGCTAACCCTACTGTGTATGGGGCCCCGGAGCAGACGGATGTCACTGCACCTCTGCTAACCCTACTGTGTACGAAGCCCCAGAGCAGATGGATGTCACTGCACCTCTGCTAATCCTACTGTGTATGGGTCCCCGGAGCAGACGGATGTCACTGCACCTCTGCTGACCCTACTTTGAAAGGGGCCACGGAGAAGAGAGATGTCACTGCACCTCTGCTAACCCTACTGTGTATGGGGCCCCAGAGCAGACGAATGTCACTTCACCTCTGCTAACCCTACTGTGTATGAGGCCCCAGAGCAGACGCATGTCACTGCACCTCTGCTAACCCCACTGTGCATGGGCCCCGGAGCAGACAGATGTCATTGCACCTTTGCTTACCCTACTGTGTATGGGGCCCCAGAGCAGATGGATGTCACTGCACCTCTGCTAACCCTACTGTGTATGGGGCCCCGGAGCAGACAGATGTCACTGCACCTCTGCTAACCCTACTGTGTATAGGGCCTCTGAACAGACGGATGTCACTGCACCTCTGCTAACCCTACTGTGTATGGGACCCCGGAGCAGACGGATGTCACTGCACCTCTGCTAACCCTGCTGTGTATGGGGCCCCGGAGCAGAAGGATGTCACTGCACCTCTGGTAACCCTACTGTGTATAGGGCCCCAGAGCAGATGGATGTCACTGCACCTCTACTAATCCTACTGTGTATGGGGCTCCGGAGCAGACGGATGTCACTGCACCTCTGCTAATCCTACTGTGTATGGGGCTCCGGAGCAGACGGATGTCACTACACCTCTGCTAACCCTACTGTGTATGGGGCCCTGGAGCAGACGGATGTCACTGCACCTCTGCTAACCCTACTGTGTATGGGGTCTCTGAACAGACGGATGTCACTACACCTCTGCTAACCCTACTGTGTAAGGGGCCCTGGAGCAGACAGATGTCACTGCACCTCTGCTAACCCTACTGTGTATGGGGCCCTGGAGCAGACAGATGTCACTGCACCTCTGCTAACCCTACTTTGTAAGGGGCCACGGAGAAGAGAGAATGCGACACAGCTAGAAATGTCCCACATTGGTTGGAAGAGCAGGACCAAGACTTCCAAGTAGTACCCTGGCCCCTAATTCCACAGACACCAATTGAGCCTGTGTGGGACCCCTGGATGGTGGTGTTGGCTCTATGGCCCCTCCAGCAGCTGTGGGGCCCCTGGATGGTCGTATTGGCTCTATGGCCCCTCCAGCAGCTGTGGGAGCCCCTGGATGGTGGTGTTGGCTCTATGGCCCCTCCAGTAGCTGTGGGAGTCCCTGGATGGTGGTGTTGGCTCTATGGACCCTCCAACAGCTGTGGGGCCCCTGGATGGTGTTGTTGGCTCTATGGCCCCTCCAGCAGCTGTGGGAGCCCCTGGATGGTGGTGTTGGCTCTATGGACCCTCCAGCAGCTGTGGAGCCCCTGGATGGTGGTGTTGTCTCTATGACCCCTCCAGCAGCTGTGGGGCCCCTGGATGGGGGGGTTGGCTCTATGGACACTCCAGAAGCTGTGGGACCACTGGATGGTGGTGTTGGCTCTCTGGACTCTCCAGAAGCTGTTGAGCCCCTGGATGGTAGTGTTGGCTCTATGGACTCTCTAGCAGCTGTGGGGCCCCTGGATGGTGGTGTTGGCTCTATGGCCCCTCCAGCAGATGTGGGAGCCACTGGATGGTGGTGTTGTCTCTATGGCCCCTCCAGCAGCTGTGGAGCCCCGGGATGGTGGTGTTGGCTCTATGGACCCTCCAGCAGCTGTGGGTCCCCTGGATGGTGGTGTTCGCTCTATGGACCCTCCAGCAGCTGTGGGAGCCCCGGGATGGTGGGGTTGGCTCTATTGATCCTCCAGCAGCTGTGGGGCCCCTGGTTGGTGGTGTTGGCTCTATGGAACCTCCAGCAGCTGCGGGGTTCCTGGATGGTGGTTTTGGCTCTATGGACGCTCCAGCAGATGTGGGATACCCGGGCTGGTGGTGTTGGCTCTATAGACCCTCCAGCAGCTCTGGAGCATCTGGATGGTGGTGTTGGCTCTATGGATCCTCCAGCAGCTGTGGGGTCCCTGGATGGTGGTGTTGGCTCTATGGATCCTCCAGCAGCTGTGGGGCCCCTGGATGGTGGTGTTGGCTCTATGGACCCTCCAGCAGCTGTGGGAGCCCCTGGATGGTGGTGTTGGCTCTATGGACCCTCCAGCAGCTGTGGGAGCCCCTGGATGGTGGTGTTGGCTCTATGGACCCTCCAGCAGCTGTGGGATGCAGTCGGCTCCAGATACCTGTGACAACCTACCAGGACCTTATTGAGTCACTCCCAGCCTGCCTAGCTGCTGTCCGTGCTGTTGGTCATAATAATGTGACTCGGCTGTGTATGATGTGCTATATGTAAATCTCGATTAAAGAGCAAGTAAACCCATTCTGTGAGTTATAACCCTCCTATCAGAAAAAAATGACAAACTCAGTTCAGTTACATCTGTATTAGAGATATCTATTAACCCTTTCCCACTGCATGGATTTTTGTTTAGGCCGTAGAGACATAATGTTCATATGAGAGCATGTTTTTTTGTGGAACAAGAAAAACTTTTTAATGGTATCACTTACAATACCATGTTATGAATTTGGAGCCCCCCAAAAATATCCGTAGTGTGGAACTTATAAAAAGCACAGTTTGTTTTGGGCGGTGAGGTTGTATTTATGGAGTTAAGCGGTTGGTATAAATGACATGCTGTTTGCATTCTGTAGGTCGGTACAGTTTTGGTAATACCAAATATTCATAGTTTTTAGTAATACTTTTTTCACTTACTTTTTAATTTTTATTATTATTATTATTATTATTATTATTATTATTATTATTATTATTATTGTATTTTTTAACTTTTCTACTTACTATTATTTTCTTTCATTTACTTTTTATTTGTACTTTTTAAAAAAGGATCAAAAGTGATGTACTCCGCAATGGTATAAATAAAAACTACCCTTCAGGCCACAAAAAACAAGCCCTCACTCAAGTTCATAGTTGGAAAAAAAATAAAAAATTATTGGTTGTAGAAAATGGCGCTGCAGCACAAATTAATTTTTTTTTTAAAGTTGTAAAATATAATGAAAACTAAACTATATATTTGGTGTTGTGGAAATTGTACCAACCTGAAGTATACAGATCACAAGTCCTTTATACCTGCACAGTAAACTCCATAAAAACAACTTCCCCCTCTTTACCCCCTTTGTTCATCTTTTTTTGTTCAGGAGCTACAAGTGATTTTATCAGCTTCTGAGGGTTCTCTGGTTTCCCAAGTGACCGACCTGTGTAGTCATTCTCCCCTGCTGTTTGTTCTATCTGATAGCAGGGAGTGATGTCATCACACAGGTCCCTGGCAGTGTGAGAGCTTGTGTGTTATCTGATCTTTCAGACAAAAGACAGTAATTACTGTTTACATTAGCTCAGAAGCTTCTCCAGACCTCAGAGAAGGTAATTTATCTAATCTAGACTAATAAACATAATAAACAGAGAAGTCTGAATACACGGAGCTCATATGCTAATTACAGACAGCTTGACCAGGAAGTGACAGAGCCAAGCAGCATTATTTCATTCATGCATCCTTTCAAACTTTGAGATGGGACAACCCCTTTAAAATTGTGATGTTTTCACCCCACAGATAATGTTTTTTGTTTCTCAGTACATTCTATAGTATGGTAAGTAAGATCTCTAAAAAGTACAAGTTGTCATGCCAAAAACAAGCCCTTTTTTGTCTGGGGAGATGGACTGAAATTAAAAGTTGCACCTATTAGAAGATAGGCGCAACGTAAAAAAAAATTCCCCACAGTGGGAAGGGGTTAAAATCCATAGGATAACGTTCTCTGGTGCCTCATATTGTTACATGGTGTCATATTAGAAATGGTTATTTGTGGCAAGTTCAGCATGATATTATGAAATCTTAAATGACACATTGTTGTCCATGGGTGTTTCAGGTTTTCTAGCGTTCAGATAAATGGAGCTGGGCTGCAATACCACACATGGCCACTAGACAAGAGTGGCGCTGTTTCTCTAAGAAAGGCGTATTTTTCACTCACAGCTAATGATTGCTGTGCCTGTATACTTCCGTACTTTATGCAATCTTTCCATAGAGCACATTGCTTTCTTCTCCGGATTCTATACAATCAGAGCCTCTCGTAGGTTTTTCAGCATGCACGCTTTGTAAAGTCCATTTCTAATTTCCATTTTAAGTAGCCCATGCTTTTCATACGGTCTATAAATATACCCACTCATTACCAAGTCCTTTCATTACTTTTTCCAATAAAGCCCTGATTGGATACAATGAGAAGTAATTATCATTATATGACTTTTTGTTGGATTTGTGGCACGGTGCATTAAGGCATCGCGCTGCTGTGTCTCTGTACATGACTCCCGGCTTGTTTCTAACAACATTACGGGGCGTTTGTGCAATGTAAGGTGTGTTATTGAATTTACTGATTGCACAATTTACCTTTTAATGATAATTGGACGCAAAAATAACGGTTGATGATAGTACAGAATGAGCAAATGACTATGTGTGGGTCTCGGGAGGAATAAATATCTGAGCTTTGTGACAAACGTATGGAGGAACATTATGGGAAAGGGTTGTTTAAACAGAATCTAGGAACCTAAATGGTGACTGTGCATTCAACTGGAAAAGATTGATTAGTATGATGAGTATTGAAAAGTGAAAAGAGACCATGCTAAAAGCAGTAAGCTACAGGCAGTCTTCGGTTTACACCGTTCTGACTTACATTTGTCCCCTAGTTACAAATTGAGACTTGTGGGGCATGCTGGCACTTGTAGTTCCATGTTCTACAGCAGATAGTAGCTGTGAAATGACAAGTGCCAGCATGCCACAGCAGCACATGAGGTGAAATCGTCTTAAAAGATGTAAAAAAAAAACCTTCCCTGCACTGTCCAAAACTAAAACAAAATACCCTTGTGTGCTGGAGTTACATGTAATAAATCTACCTGTTCCGACTTACATACAAATTCAACTTAAGAACAAACCTACAGTCCCTATCCTGTTCGTAACCCGGGGACTGCCTGTAGTAGTAGATACAAATGTAGCAGAGCGGAGTTTGGAAAAATATATTAGTGATAAAAAGCAACTACAAAATGAGGTATATAAGGAGCTAAGACTAATTATTAAAACAAACAGAAGTTTAATTAGGATATAACAAAAGATAAAAAGTATATGGACTACGCGTTTCTCGCTAAGCAGCGTTTCCTCCGGTCCTGTAGAGAGTTTGTGATATTTTACCACGCACAATGAGAGATACAGTGGTTCTGGAAAATTTTTGAACTCTTCAAGATTTTCTTTATTTCTACATGAATTTGAGTTAAAATTGCATCAGATTTTCCCACAAGAACTAATGGTAGTTAACCCCTTAACGACCCTGGACATATGAGTACGTCCCAGGGTTGCTAAGGGGCTTTGCAGGGGAATTTTCCATAAACCCCCACACAGCGCCGGTGCAGCGGCTAATTTTCAGCTAACACCCGGGGATTACAAACCTGTTTAACCCCTTTGACACATTATTCTAAAGAATGAAAAAAGGTGCCGCCACCGTTTTTCACTCCCCAAACCCAGTTCACGCAGTGTAACTGCGGGGGCTGATGTTGAAAGGGAGCGGACCTTTTTGGGGGCTTTTGTTGCGCCTGTTTTTAAATTTCCCCCCCTCCGGCCCCAAAGGGAGAATGGGGGAAACCCCCATTTTGGGTACACCCAATGCATTTCTATGCAAAGATTGGCGTTTAACGACCCCCCCCCTAGGGTGAAGCACCCTAGGGGGACTCAAGTTAAAGAAAAAAAAAAAAAAAATAAAGTTTTAAAAGTGTAAAAAAAAAGAAAAAAGTATTAAAAGTTCAAATCACCCCTCTTTCGCCACTTTACAATAAAAAAAAAAAATAATAAAAAAGTGACACATATTTGGTATCACCGCGTCCCAAAAAAATCAATCTATTAAAAAATAACATTATTTATCCCGTACGCTGAACACCGTAGAAGAAAAAAATTCCAAACGTCAAAATTGAGTTTTTTTGGTCATTTCACGTCCCATAAAAATTGGAATAAAAGTGATCAAAAAAGTCGCACGTATTCCAAATTGCTAGTAATAAAAAGTACACTTCAGCCCTCAAAAAATGCCGACTCACTGACGTCCATAGGTGTTAGTTCAAAAAAGTTATTGGTCGCAGAAAATGGCGCCACGGCGCAAATTTCAAGAATAGAAAGTGTTTGGAATCTTTTGACGGTACCAAAACATAACGGAAACCGTACATATTTGGTATTTCCGGATGAGTATCAACATGTAGAATACAGATAACACATTATATTGACCGAAGATTGAACGCCGTAAAAGCAAAACACCCGCAAACATGGTGCAAGTACGTTGTTTTTTTTCACAATTTGTCCCACTTGGAATTTTTTTGCGGTTTCCCAGTATATTCTATAGTACAGTGAATGAAACCATTATAAAGTACATCTTATCCCGCAAAATAAAAGCCCTCATATGTCTATGTAGGTGGAAAAATGTAACGGCTGGCGGTAGTGGATCCACTGGACCACCGCAAGCGATGGGTAGCTAAGCCACGCCAGGGAACGGAATCTAAGTAGCCCCCGGTTTTCACCAGAGCCCGCCGCAAAGCGGGATGGACTTGCCTGCGGGTTGAGGCTACCAGGTCGTCCCCCTGACGTGACTTGCCTGCGTGGCGGCCGAGGTGCAGTCGGGACAGAAAGTTGTACGAGAATCGTAGTCGTGGCAGGCCCTGAGTCAGGGCAGGGGCAAGGTTCTGCGGGACAGGCAGAAGGTCAGGCAGGCGCAGAGGTTCGGGGTCGAGAAACGTTGCAAGGGGTCTGGTACACGGTAAAAGGGGAGATATGCTTTGGAACGCTTTCTCTAGGGCACGGGGCAACATAGATCCAGCAAAGGAAGTCCTGCTGACGTCACCAATATATAGGGGCAGCACCTGGCAAGCAGCCAATTATTGGCGCGCTGGCCCTTTAAATGTATGAGGACGAGCGCGCGCTAGAGAGTGGGCACGCGTGCCGCGGCCGGCAGAGGACCCGACAGAGCAGGAACGAGGTCAGGTGAGTGGCCGTGAGCGGCGCCCCGCGGCCCGTCCCGCGGCCAGCAGCGCCACCCGTCCCGGGCAGGGATCCCAGAAAAGAGGGCATGGGTGCCCTGCGGGGGCGGGCCGGA
This sequence comes from Phyllomedusa bahiana, assembly GCA_025379985.1. Lineage (NCBI taxonomy): Eukaryota > Metazoa > Chordata > Amphibia > Anura > Hylidae > Phyllomedusa > Phyllomedusa bahiana. The sequence continues at coordinate 16,903 of JAODAL010050275.1, forward strand.
GGGGCGCGTCCCCTACAAAAAAAAAAAGTTATGGCTTGGGGAAGGGGAGGGGGGAAAAACAAACCGTCAACAACAAAAAAACGGGGTCCTTAAGGGTTAAACAACCAAAAAAAAAAATGGGAAATATATTAAAAGGTCATTTTTTTAATTCAGGAAAAAATCCATATCAAAATCTTGAGGGGAAGATTGGAATGGGTTGGCAGACCATTGAAGCTAAAATTAGTGGGTTTTTTCAATGGGAGATGACAGATGTGAGTCGCCCCTTTTTTTTTTTTAACCCCTTACAGTCACAGCCAGTTTTGGCCTCTCTGACAGCGCCTCATTTCTGAAATCTGACATGTGCCCATTTTTATGGGGGAATAATTTTTTGACACTTTCACCTATCCATGTGATTCAGAGAATGTTTTCTCATGACACATTGTGCTTTAAGTTATTAAGAAATTTTGTTCCATACAATCCTTTGTATTTGTTTAAATTTGTTTGTTTATTTGTGAAAAATATAATAATATTGTGAAAATTTGAAAAACTTACCATTTTCAAACTTCAAAAATGTATGCGTGTAAGACAAAATTTTTTCCCCTCAAAGTATTTAAACTAGCATCACCATAAACTACAGTAGGTTGCACATTTTTTTGAATGTTATTTTTTTTAAACATTTGGGGGGTTAGAAATTTAGGAGTATTTTTTCACATTTTCCGAAAAATTTTTCAAATTTTTTTAGGGACCATCAGTTCCTAAGTGGGTTTGAAGGGCCTTGGTTTTGTACCCCCATAAATAACTCCATCTATGAAGCTACCCCGCTTAAAGTATTCAAAGCAGATTTAGAAAGTTAAAAACCCATTAGGGTTTTTCAGGAAATAAGGCAAAGTGGAGGGAAATTTCAAAAATTTCACTTATTTTTGCAGATTTCATTTTTATCCATTAAAAAAAAGTGGCCCGGGGCCTTTTTTGTTAATTCCGCTTATTTGGCCCAACCCCCAAAATAAAAGTGGAGGAGCCCTACTGGATCATTATCATTACAATTTTTTTTTAGGTGCCCTTTCAGGTTTGCGGACACCCTAAGGTCTAAAACTTAATAAATACCCCTAAAAGGACCCCAAATTGGAAACTATACCCCTTAAGGAATATATCCAGGGGTTTAGTGAGTAGTGTTGATCAAACCGTTCCAGAAAAGTTAAGTTCGAGTAAATGTTCGAGTTTGCCATGGCGTTTGACACGCCATTTTAATAGTTCTCAGCACCTTTCTGCACTTTTGGTGGACATCCAATCAGTGCAAAGCACAGAGAAGTGTCAAAAACATAATCCAATCATGTATAGATGCCATATTTCGGTTACTGCACACGTTGTAGTCTCAGCCGTTAGGAGTACCTTGCTTAGACTCCCCAATATTATCTATAAAAACACATTCAGGCTGTATAGACAAAACATCAAAAATCAATTAGGCTGTGCACAGCCATATATTTTGAAAAACGTAAGCATAGGTGCACACTGAAAAGGCAATAGCATACATCTAATACAAATATCAGTGGCACACTAAAAACTAAGTGAAACATCAAGGTATATAGGAATATTGGAAATGCATTACTGCTAAGGAAAATGTGGAAAAACCTGGGATTCTTAGTTTACAGTTTTTGATCAAAGATTGTATTAAGCTCACCTCCCAATAGCGTCAAGGGGATCCCAGTACAGGTGAGTCCCTAACACTGAACATGTTACCTCACTAGGAGCCTATTCAGACTACAACATCTCAGGGAGTGATAGGAACCTGCTACTGAATTATCCTGCACTGGTTTAAAAGAGGTAGGCGGAGTGCAGCAAGCCAATGAGGCTGCCATTCCTCAAATAGATCAAAAACTGTAAACTAAGAATCCCAGGTTTTTCACATTTTCCTTAGCAGTAATGCATTTCCAATATTCCTATATACCTTGATGTTTCACTTAGTTTTTAGTGTGCCACTGATATTTGCATTAGATGTATGCTATTGCCTTTTCAGTGTGCACCTATGCTTACGTTTTTCAAAATATAGGGATGTGCACAGCCTAATTGATTTTTGAAGTCTATTTGAGGAATGGCAGCCTCATTGGCTTGCTGCACTCCGCCTACCTCTTTTAAACTAGTGCAGGATAATTCAGTAGCAGGTTCCTATCACTCCCTGAGTTTGTTGTAGTCTGAATGGACTCCTAGTGAGTAACATGTTGGGGTTAGGGACTCACCTGTACTGGGATCCCCTTGACGTTATTGGGAGGTGAGCTTAATACAATCTGATCAAAAACTGTAAACTAAGAGTCCCAGGTTTTTCACATTTTCCTAATCAGTAATGCATTTCCAATATTCCTATATACCTTGATGTTTCACTTAGTTTTTAGTGTGCCACTGATATTTGTATTAGATGTATAGACAAAACATATCTTTACTTCATCATTAGAGACAGGTGTATGAAAAACATAGTTCAGTGATGAACACCTTAGGCAATGTAAACACATATGAGCGTTGCAGTACTTAGCTGGTATAATCTCCTTTAAAAGACTGATAATAGTCCAAATGTAGACTTTAGGAAGCCGATCATCGTGGAGTGCAGCTCCGTGCCGCCATGCAGTGACGCGAGGTTTCGGAAGGACCTCCTTCCTTTCTCAAGCATTTCTCAAGCATACTCTCTGTACTGTACAGACTGCTCTCTGTCTGCTTGCTTGCAGGCACAAGTTTTGTTTAGACAGGAAAAGCTGCTATTTAGATTAGTTAGGTAGTTAGTTAGTTATGGGGGGTGTGCAGCAAGACCTAGTTAGATAGCATTTTCCTCTCCATAGACATCAATAGTTAGAGATTTTGGTGTCGCTGGTTGCATCTTTCCCACACCCAGAAGCTGTTATTTGGCGACATTTGCAGGTTCACATAACGCCTAACTCTCATATTCATGGATATACAGTATAATATACAGAGTGCTTGGATTTGCTAAATAATACTCAATGCCCAAAAGTTCCGTGTATGCAGTATTTTCTTCACTATAAGTTGTTCCACGTATCCAGTTCACCTGTATAGGTATAAAAATTAACCAGAACATCTTCTCCCATTAACTATAATGGGGTTTGAGTTCAAATCGAACCTCAAACTGAACGCCACTATTGTTTGAAGTTCGACTCGAACTCTAGTTCGCTCATCTCTAGTAGTGATTATATCGACCCAACAGGTGTTACACATTTTTTATTTTTTTTTTTGCATTAAGCTGTGAAAATGGCCCAAAATTTTTTTTCCCAACAATCTGCAATTTTAGCTGAAAAAGTTCAGCAGTACCCTATATATGGGCGTAAACTACTGTTTGTGTACATGGCAGGGTGTACAAGTGAGGGAGCGCTATTTGGCTTTTGGAACGCAGATTTTGGTAGGTGTCAGTGTTCAATCTTCAGCATAAAATCTGCTCTTAATACTGTATTATTCAGACTACACGATTTGCTAGATAGTAAGATGCACCTATGTTTTCTTGTGAAAGAAATGTTATTGTTTTTTTTTATCTGGGGCATTTAAAAATTTTTGTATATACTGTATATATTTTTTTTCATAAAACTTTTTTTTACACTTGTACTCTCAGGCCTCCTGGGGTACTTGACCATTAGAGGGCATAACTGCTTGTCCAGTATTATATTGTTGCAATATATTGCAGAACAGTGTACAAGAATGGCTTTCCTATTATACACTGCTTCAGGCAGGATGTAATAGGAGTAGTAAGATTTCTGCCATGGAGGCTTTTATTAGGGCTGCAGCTGCTATAATAATGGGTAGACACCCTGCAACTCCATTGGTGGGTGCCAAGAATCAGCTCCACTGGTGAGTCCCAAGATTCAACTCTACTGGTGGGTTCAAGAATCAACTCCACTGGTGGACCACAAGAATTAATTCCACTGGTGGGACCCAGAATCAACTCGACTGGTGGGACCCAAGAATCAACTCCACTGGTGGGCCCCAAAAATCAACTCCACTGGTGGGCCCCAAGATTCAACTCTACTTGTGGGCTCTCAGAATAAAATTCCACTAGGCACTCTAGTCTGCTACTGTCGGGCACCCATCCCTGCCACTACATGTGAGGGTTGTACTTGTGCCCCATTTGTGAACTATTTTTCAATCACTTTGATGCTGCAACATATTAAAGGTAGTGTTGAGCGATTATTATCGACAAAGTTGAATCGGCACGGTTTTTATGTTGATCGGATTTTTTAGATCACGCGATAATTTAGGTTAAAATCTGTGCATCATCTATTAATATCGCGCTATTTTCGGCGCTTCCTGTCATTTTGGTGGCCAGCAAATCAGCTTAGAGAATAGAGCAGGGTGAGCTGTGTGTGCAATGTCATGACTGGGATGTGTATGGTTTGCGATTGGCTGGAAAAATCACATGACCATCGTTTTATCATAGAACAGCCCTTCCTGTTCATGATCAGTGTGTGTCAGTATCTCAAAGGAGTAGGACGTGCGCTCTGCCTCTGTGCAAACAGCTCAGCGAATTATTCTATTTGTTCACAGAGACAGCTCTACTTTTAGCTGTGAACCTTAGAACTTAGGTAGATCAGAGATTTGCAGATTTTAGGTAGTTAGGCTGAGAATTTTAAAGGAGCATCTACCGCTGTAAAGTCACAGGGTGGAGCGGGGGGGAGGGGGTGGCGTGTGCGAACACAGACAAGCTCTTTAAAGGATATACTATATACTTGGGTGCACAAGATACTGGATATTGTGCACCCAGACTTAGTGTAGACATTGCGTTGCAATAGCTTTATTATTAACAGTTTTCTGTTAAATTTTATTATTTTGGTGTTGGGCACCCTGATCTTTTTATAACTGCAGGTCTATTTGTTGGGTTTGCAAAACTCCACTTTTATTATCAGTATACTTTCAGATAGGTGTTTTTTTTTTTTTGGTCAGTCAAAAAATTTTTGAATGGTACCTTGCACTTAAATTTGTTTCCCCAAAATTTTTTAGTCACCACATGTATTTATAGGTGCCAAAATACCTTTTATTTTCCCTATACATTTCGATAGATTTTTCTCCTTTGGCGGGCCATTTTTTTTGATAGAGCCCCTTGCGTTAATTTTGAAACCAAAAATTTTTTAGTCACCAAAGGTTAATTTAAAGGTCCAAAAATCCGTTTATTATCCGTATTCATTTAGGGGTTTTTTTCACTTTGGTCAGTCAAACTTTTTTGAAGAGGTATCTTGACTTAAATTTTATCCAGCAATTTTGTGTCCCACAGGTGTATTGATAGATGCCCAAAAAAACCCTTTTTTTTCGTATACATTTAGTACGTGTTTTTTTTCACTTTGGCGAGGCCACTTTGTTATGAGCCACCTTGCAGTTAAATTTGAATCCAGAATTTTGTAGTCACCAAAGGTGTATTGATGGTCCAAAATCCCTTTTTTTACCTTTTAATTCAATCGTTTTTTTTCACTTTGGCGCAGGCCAGCTTTGTTGATAGAGCCACCTTGCGTTTAATTTGAATCCAGCAATTTTGTAGTCACCACAGGTGTATTGATAGGTGCCAAAAATACCTTTTATTATCCGTATACATTTCAGATACGTGTTTTTTTTCTTTGGCGCAGGCCAGCTTTGTGTTAAAGAGCCACCTTGCAGTTAAATTTGAACCAGCAATTTTGTAGTCACCACAGGTATATTGATAGGTGCCAAAAATACCGTTTATTATCCTTATAAATTTCAGATACCTGTTTTTTCACTTTGGCGCAGGCCAACTTTGTTGATAGAGCCACCTTGCATTTTAAATTTGAATCCAGCAATTTTGTAGTCACCACAGGTAAATTGATAGGTGCCAAAAATACCGTTTATTATCCGTATACATTTCAGATAGGTGTTTTTTTCACTTTTGGTCAGTCAAGCTTTGTTGATAGAGGTACCTTGCACTTAAATTTGAATCCAGCAATTTTGTAGTCACCACAGGTGTATTGATAAGTGCCAAAAATACCTTTTATTATCCGTATACATTTCAGATACGTGTTTTTTTCACTTTGGCGCAGGCCAGCTTTGTTGATAGAGCCACCTTGCACTTAAATTTGAATGCCGCCTTTGCCGTAAACACATAAGTAGAGGCAAGAATCTTAGATGTTTAACCACCACCAACATGTCTAGTCACATGCAGCGAATGCATGAGTTGAAATGGAGGCAACACTTGGCCAAAAAAGGCCAGACCGACGCCGGGCCTCCAACCACTGTCACACCCTCTGTCTACGCCTCCTCCTCCTCTGCCACCACCAAGCGTTCCCAGCTGCCCATGTCTCTCAGAGTCATGATCAGGGATCAGCCTCCGCTTCAGCCTCCACCGTCGCCCGAGTACCACCAGCACCACCAGAGACCCATCCAAACCCCTCTCTCCTTCCGCCAGTTTGACGACCTGCACGCCTTTACAGCAGGCCATTCTAGCAGCCAGCCTTCTGTCTTCCAGGTTTGGGAGCAAAGAAACACTTTAACCCAAACCATCCCAAAGCCAAAAGCTGAATGTCGGCATTGCCAGGTTTTTGGCCTTGGAAATGTTGCCTTTCCGTCTGGTGGACACAGATGGGTTCCGCCCCCGTCATGGCCCTTGCCTGCCCCCAATACCAATGCCGAGCAGGCATTTCTTTGCCAGAAAAGCCGTCCCCTGCCCTGGCCAGCCCACGTGTCCCCTAAATTTCAAGAGCGTTGTCTGCATCTGTGTCCGGAAAAGTCCATCCACCACCGACACATGGACAAGTAAGCACGGCCAGGCCGCTAAAATCTCTGTGTCAGCTCACTGGGTGAGCTGGTGGATGTCTCTGGGGGTGACGGTGGCTCTCAGGCTCGGCGCAGCTCTTCAAAACCGCAGGGGTGGTGCAGTTTTTCTTTCCCCCAAGGTCCTCTGGTGGCATCACGGGCCCAGAGAAACCAGGGGCCCTGTTGAAATTAATCGTCTTGGAGACCGTCCACACACAGGTCAGGAGCTGTGGACGGCTCTAAGCCAACGATCGAAAAACCCCTGGCTGGGTTTACCAAAAACCCCTTTTGGCAGGCAAAAGGGGGGTTTTGCGGGGTAACGGGCGAAATTTTCTGGGCCCCCTTAAGATCGGTAGGGGTGGAGGGGAAAATTCCCCCTTTCCTGGAAATTTTCATGGGAAAATTTTTTCGTCCAGAAATTTCTAAGGAGTACCCGGGGCTGGACTTTCCTGCTGAGGAAGGCCGAGGTCTAGTTCGCACTTCCCGGCCGTTTCCGGGGAAAACCCCGTTCTCCCGCTGGCTGCGTTTGCAGCGTTTAGCTCGGGCCCCCCCTAACCCCTCTCATTTTGACGGCAACACGTGGGGAATTTTCCCCCCTCCCCATGCTCCAGCAATTTTGGCAGCAGCGCAATGCCCTTTTTCCGGGATTTTTAAGTGAACCAAGGCCGACAAGCCCGTGGTGTGGACCTCAGGGTGTTTTAGCCCCCGAGAGTGGAAGCAGGGAAAAAGCTCTGCCCTTTCCCTTTCCCGTTTTGAAGAAGCCCAAAAAAATGGGGCAATGCAGCAATTCCCTTGTCAGCTTTAGCATTGTGGTGATCTTATTTTTGGAACGACGTTTGGGCCCTGAAAAACAGGTCCCTGGCCAGCGACCCGGGGGGGACGGGCACGATGGGACAAAGGGCCTTTCTCTCCCCAAACGAATCCCTTAAAGGGCCCACCCGTTTTACAAATTTTATCGGTCTTCATTAGGAGGGGGTTTGGGGTCCCGGGGGTAAATGCAAGGCGGGGCATCAGGGTTTCAGGGTTTCCCTTCATCTGAGGGGAAATTTAGGGCTGGTTGAAGCCGGTGCCAGGGAAGGGGAGGGGGAGGAGGAGGGGGGGTATTCCTGGACACCGGGCGTCCCGGGCGCCCTGCCTTGGAAAAGGGGTTTGGCGCGAATTTGAGGCGGGGGGGAAGAGAGGAAGATCAGTTTTTTCTAGTGCCCTGAACCCCGAGGTTTGGGAAAACAAGGCTCCATCTCTACATGAGTGCCTGGGTTTCTCCAAATTTTCCCCCAACATGATCTGGGATTTTAAAGGCCCTCAAAAAGAACAACAGTTATGGGTGCCACCCCCCTGGATTTTCCCCGGGACAAACAAAAACTCAGCAATTTCCCCTTCCCCCCAAAAAAATAGAGAGTAAAATGCAGGAAATGGAGACCTCGCTGTTTTGATCAACTGGAAAAATTTCTGTTGCGTTGCTTCACTTTTCTTCAAATGTCAGGGGTGGAAAAACTACGTTGTGACGCGTAGAGGGCCAAGTGGGGCCGGGATGGGGGCGGGCACGGCAGGAAAAGGTGGCAAAAACCCCAAAAGGGGGACCCGGGCAATCTTTATTTACCCCCTAAACCAACGAAATGAATGCAGGGCACAAAACCAACACACAGAAAACCACCCTTAAGATAAAGGGTGCCCCGACTATCTGCGCCCAAACACCAAAGTTTTTGGATGTTTTTCTGGCCCCCAACCCAAATTCCCTGGGTATCCAAAAGGGGATGAAAGGGCCCGAGCTCGCTCCCCCAAGCCATAGAGGTGTTGTCCTCCCCAAGCCCCCGCACCCATATCTGAGCGGACCTTCAGCCCGCGGGAGGAAATCCTTACAGACAATCGCTTTCCCGGGTTTTCCCCAGATAAGGGGATCGTTTTTACTTTTATCAAGAGAATTTAGGCATGGATCTCTGATGATTGTTGGGCTCCCCAAATTTCCGGGTCCCCGATTAGTTGGGCCGGTCCCAAATATAATTCCTCTTCAAACAGAAAGGGGCCCCCTTTTGGGAAAAATTTTTTTTTTAAAAAGATCCTTTCTTCCTGCATTTTTATTTCAGTTCCCAAAAGTTCATTTTGCGGTTTTGTAAGAGGAGACTGTAAAAGACACCAAGGTTTCATGGCAAAAACCGTATTCCCCTTTAAATCACCCCCTTTATCTTTTTGAATTTTTTGGGATTGCAAAGGTTTTTGGGGTTTATGGGGGGTGTGGATACGCTTTTAAACCCTGGTCCCTTTTGGGAACCCGAAATGTGGCTTCTAAAATGGCATTTCTCCTCACAATTTTTAGCTTGGCTGGAATTTATTTTTATAATTTTTTGGGGTAAAGGGGTTGGGATTTTTGCAAAAAATCATGGGCCTTTTGGGAAAAGAAAGGGGCTTCCCAAGGGAAATTTTTCCCTCACAATTTTTAAAAATTTGGTGAAGGGGGTAAAAATTTTTTTAATTTTTTTGGGGGGGTTTTTGCTTTGAAAATTTTTGCAATACTAAGAGGTCCTATTATAAAAAAAAGTGGTTTTTTTTTCAGACATTTTTTCCACAATTTTTCAAAAGGGGCTAAAGGGGCATGTTTCAAATTTTTGGGGGCATTTTGCTGTGAAATGAAAATATACTAAAAGGTCCTAAATTTTAAAAAATGGGTTTCTAACAGATTATTTTTTTTAAAAATTGTCAAAAGTGGGTTTAAGGGTTTAGGGGCTGGGCAAAAACAGGAATAGGTTTTTACACTGTTTAAAGGACACTTTTTGGGAAATTTTACTTGTTTTGCAAGATCTTTAAAAAGGGGTAGCATCCCTGTAAATTTAGAAACCCCTTTTTAAAAACAGTTAAAAAAAGGGGGAAAAAAAAGATGTGGTGGGAAATTCCCTCCATTTAAATTTTAAAAAATGTTTTTTTCTAGAATTAAAAATACTAAAAAACTGGCAAGCAAAAAAATAGCTTTATTTTCTTTTTTCCTTGAATTGGGTTTAAGGGAGGTACAAGGGGAAAACTTTTAACAGATGTAGGTTTCCCGGAAGTTTCTAGTCCAATGTCCCTTTCAACCAAAAAGGTGGTTGAAAGGGCTCCTTTTTTTTTTCCCGGAAAATTTTTAATCTGGGGCTCATCAGGGTTTTTTGGGTCATGCTGAGCCCAAAAGGGCAGGTTTTAGTCAATTTTTCCGTTTTTAAAAACAAAGGTGGTTCAAAGAAAAATTTTCCTTTTTTTCCCCACTTTTTAATCGTGGGTCAACAGTTTAATTTGGGCATATGCGGTCCCCCGGGCAGATATAGTCAATGTCCAAAATCAACCCAAAATGGGGTTGAAAAACCCTTTTTCCGGGGGACTTTTTTAAATAGGGGGGCCCGCAGGTTTGGGGCTCATGCTGGGCCCTCGGGAAAAGGGCTATTTAATGTCCAGTTCAACTAAAATGGGGGTTGGGAAAAAATCCTTTTTGGGGGCCTTTTTTAAAACTGGGGGGGAACGGTTTTTTGGTCTTTCTGGGGGTACAGGACAGAATAGTTAATTTTCCCGTTCAAAATAAATTTGGGGGGTTTAAAGACTCCTTTTTCCCCGGGACTTTTTTAAACTGGGGTTTTATGAGGTTTTTGGGGGTTTATGGGTGCTTCCCCGGACGGGTTTTTCAATGTTTCCCGTTCCAAATAAAATGATGGGTTTAAAAATCAGCCTTTGGCACCTTTTTTTTTTTAAAAAATTTTTTTTTGGGTGATGCAGGTTTTAAAAGGGCTGGGTGTGGTGCAAAAACAGGGGTAGTGGGAAGGTTTTATGACTTTTTTTTTCTGTTTGGGTTTTTTTAAAAACCTAATTTTTGTTTCCCAAATGAAAAACTATTTCCCTTTGCTGTTGTGGATGTTAGTTTTCCCCCGCTTCTCCAGCCCC
>JAODAL010050276.1:0-27524 GCA_025379985.1 Phyllomedusa bahiana
TTAAAAATTTATTTTGAAAAATTAAACAAATGCCTAAAAATTCCTCTCTCATTATTCTGGCATTTGAAAAAATATAAATAATTGTGGTAATCCTAATTTGACCTATAACGGGTAAGATTTATTCTGATTTCATGTCAGATAGTGAGAAAAAAAATGCATAAGTGCCCTTTTTATATAGTGCATGTAAACTTCTGGCTTCAACTGTATATACAGTACATACAAATAGCGAGAAAAGCATACATATGTGTCTTTTTATATAGTGTATGTAAAGTTCCGGTTTAAACTGTGTGTAGTATGTATGTGTTTATATATATATATATATATAATATATATATATATATATAATATATATATTATATATATATATATATTCTGATCTTGCAAACTTTGGTTTAAAGTATATCTGCACAGAAATTTTTTATTTTCTATGCACTTGATATTAAATTTTTCTATTAGTGCTTTCAGCAATGTATTTGTAAAATATTGCTTTGCCCAGACATCATTGTCTGTACTCATAACAGTTTTCACATTTTCATTTGATATAGAACATCTGTTACCTGTCATCTGCTCTTTCCTTGTAGATGTCGTTTCATCTTTCAGAAAGTTCTACTGCTGCATTTTTAACAACCTTTGTACCTTTTATTGTCCTCTGTGATCTTTCACAATGAAAGCATTTTTAGACGGACTCGCTCCATTCCATTATCATTATGTGTTGCATTTTTATTTTTTGCGTGAGTTTAAATTTTGTTCTGAATAAGTTACTATTATACTAAGTGGAAATAAGAAAAAAGCAATAGGAAACATGGTTTCAAAGCGACATCACAATACAGCATGATGGAAGTTTTTAATGATTCAAGCAAATAATTCGATTTGCATTTACAAGCTGAAGTGAATAAGTTGAACATCTTAAATAATTCTCCATTGGGACAGATATATATATTATATATATAAATATTATATATATATATAATTTAGAAATATATATATTTTAAAATATATATAAAATTCTGACAAAATTTTTGAAGGCTCAGTGACTGACAATAGACTAAACCCAGTAGGAGGCAATATAAGCTCCTGTGCTACTTGGGAGAGATATAATAGTTGCAGATAACTAATGAGCGGTAGTGCACACACTTATCCACTTGGAGGACAACTGAAGAATGAAAGACTGCTCATTGGACAAGTACCAGTTCACACTATATGCAGAAAAGCCACATTATTATACAAGGGAAGATTGCACCAATGCAGAAATACTGAAAAGCCCGTGTTCAGACGGCTTATTCAAGTCGTAATTGCGAGCCGGATTGCGCTCGCAATTCCGGCTTGAATAATTGGCGGGTGCGGGGGCGGGGGGGGCCGCGCCCGCCCCCAAGACTTGCAATTATCCACCGGGGTATTGCGCCGGATAATGTGCAAGTGACTTTCTCCCCGCCCGGCGATGGGGATTTTTTGGCGGGCCGTAATACTGGCAAACTCGCCCCGTAGGCGCCAATCCTCGACGAAATAAGCCATGTTAACAGCCCCTAATACAACCACTCACCTGCCTTATATGCATGAGGGGTGTGGTTGCCAGTATTATAATTGAATATAGATACTGTGATATACAGTTGCGCATAGTGCACCATGCTGGCTTACAACTTATGATGCCTGTACTATTGCCCTAAATACTGACACCCAGTATTTAGGGCAAAAATACATAGCAGAATCTACTGGGGAGCAGAGGGTATCAGGATGTTGTGTTGGACACATGAACTGTGCTGAACAGCCCCCCTCCCCATCCCCAATCGAACAGTAGAGACTCATCTTGTATAATATTATGGCTTTTCTGCATACATGTGTGAACTGGTACTTATCAAATGTGCAGTTTTTTATTATCCAGTTGCCCTTCTTGTGGATGGGTGTCAGCTACTGCACCTGTTATATCTGTTCCAAGCAGCAGTGGGGCTTATATTGCCTCCTACTGGGTTTAGTCTATTGTCCAGTCATTGAGCTGTAACTATGGCCTTGTGTTTGAGTAAACAATGTCCCATTTTTTTATGTGATTCTTCATAATACCACAGGGGCATCCTCAGGGCATGGAGAACCCTCCCCATTAACATGTCATACTACCATGCGACACATCACCATTCACCAGTTCCTGATCAAGTTGTTTACCCCCTTTCCTGATTACACATTTTCATTTCCTTTATTACAGGCAGATTTGAATTCAATAACACCTTTTTCAATCGGTTATTCTCCTAACATTTTCGCCCTTTTTTGAATTTGTTATTTTTTATGTAATTTTGCATGGCATTTCTAATTTTATATTATTATTTTTATTTAAGGGTATGTTCACACGGCTTATTTTGCTGCGCATTTCGCCGTGTATTGTGCTTTATATGTGACAAAATGCGTGCTGTAATTACGGTAATTCATAGCTCTCATAGAGAACTATGAATTATGGCTTGTCTCCCCCGGCATACAATACAATCGTACGCCCGAGGAGAGTAGTGACATCTGTCCCTTTCAATACGGTAATCCACAGTTCTCATAGAGTGACATGCACATTATCCCGGCGGGATACACGCCGTGGATAATGGTAGTCTATGGGGCTGGCGAGCTTCCGGTCCCCTGCCCCCGTACACACGCCGTTATTGCGGGCGAAATCCGTCAAGCAATTACGGCGTCAATCAGCCGTGTGAACATAGCCTTAGAGGTTGTGTGGATTCCATGCTTAAACAGGTCAGAGCAGTTTGGTGGCATAGAGAAGAGGAAAGCTACAATATTCATAGGTTTGAATGTTATGGCTGATGGTGTAATTGACAGTGTAGCAAAATTTGTGTTTGACAAATTGCCACATTTTACATTAGAATAATCTTTGTAACCATTTCAGGGAATTGCATGGCTGATAATCTTCAAATATTTTAAAGGGGTTGTTCCATAAATAAATATTATTAAAATGTAACAATTTTTCTTTGGAAGCATCTACCTAAGAGGCTTCTGTGTTAAGATAGTGGAGCACTGTATGTAAATCAATCCATTTGAAACTTTGTTATATTTTAACTCAGGGGTGCCATCAGGGCAGTACTCCTGATCAAATAAAAAAAAAAAAAACACTGAAATGGTGCAAGACAGGAACTGGTAAAGGGCAGGGGCCCAGATGCTTTGGCTATATGGTCCCTGAAATTCCTTATGGCAGTCCTGAATACACTTTTATTTAATTATGGGACAACCCCGTTAATAATTTCTGTTTATGTCAGTATGACATGTTTAAAACTGTAGGATGCAAGGATGATCATAGACTGGGTACACTGAGAAATCCTGCAGGACGCTACATACAAATTTGAAATCTCAGAAGCATGTTTACTACTGTAAAACAAGGGTTCTCTATAGTAACAGTATGTTAAGATATTGCTTTATTTGCATTTCCTCAACATATTAGTGGAAGGTCAACAATTATAATTCTTAAATACTGTATGATAAATCAAACATCAGCTGAAATCATAATTCATATTTATGTCTTCATTTAAAATCTGGACAGCATATTAAAATCTCATATTTCATGCCTTAGGTTCTTACTCATAGACTTTAAAATTGTTATTACCATAAAGAATATACAGTAAGGCTGCATCCCCATGGCAATGGACAAATACCAGTCGGTTTATCCGACCGGTATTTGTTCGATTTGTGTGCCGTGCACACGGCCACGGAGGGACAGCTTTTCTCCGTGATCCCCCTTCACATTGGCTTGCACAGATTCCAGGTGGGGAATGTTTTTCAGGTGGGGACTGCTGCATGGGTTTTCCATAGAGTCCCATTGTGCTAATTTTCGGCCTGTTTTTCAGTCGGTCTGCAAAACCGCAAACCGCCTGAAAAACCGTCTGAAAAACATTTTAGACTAAAAATAAGTAAGTAATGGAGGGCAAAAAAAAATACAGATATGTATATTTGTCACCAATTTAAAAAAGGCTTGGTGAATAAGAGATAAGAAAAAACCAACACAGATCTGTATGGGATTCAAGAATTATCAATAGGTATCCCTAGAACATACACGAAAGATCACGATGAAAAAACTGAAAAATAATGTGTATTTAAAACTTAACATTTACTAATATTCATTAAAAAGAGAACAAACACAAAAGGCCCAAATTATGCCTGGACAAACCAAAGAAACTAAATTATCCTCAAATAAACGAAGGGTAATGTTGAAGAAGAAACCAACAGGTACGCCTTACATACTGTATGTCCTACTTAGCATAATGTGCCCTAGAGCCTAACCACAGGTTAGTCACCCCAACAAGGGGATCCCTGACCAGAAACTTTCCCTTACACACAATTACCCTAATATCAACATATCACAAATCCAGAAATATTAGTGTCCCTAAGGTAAGTGTGTGCAAGGGAAAGGTTCCGGTTGGGGTACCCTTTTTGGGGTGACTACACTGTGGTTAGGCTCTAGGTTGCATTAGGACAAATATTGCAGGTGAAGGGTATACCCGTTGGTTTCCTCTTCAACGTTATTTGAACTATGACCATTTTCTGTATTTATTTGGGGATAAGTTAGTCCCTTTGGTTTGTCCTGGCATAATTTGGGCCTTTTGTGCTTGTTAACTTTTTTAATGATTATTAATAAATGTTAAGTGAATAAAAGATAGTCTAAGTGGAATCTTGAAATCTATAGGAAGAGAAAAAAACCTAAACAGTCTTTTAAAAAACTGGAAAGGAAAATTATGCAATAATTTTTTAATGTTTTTCATTTTTTGCCCCTTTAAAAATTTGGTTTTTTTGAAAATTTGTCTTTAAGTAAATATATTGTTAAAAAAAATCTCCACCTGTCACATGTATCAATTCCCTCTACTTGACTACAGCACTGTCTGTAACTTTTTAGAATTTCCCCGGAAACTTTTTTTTTTCCCCAAAAAGAAAAAAACTCCTTAATTGAGACATTAAAGTCCCCAAAGAAGTTTTCCACAACTGATAAGGATTGAGGGGTGCAAGAAAGGCCCCAAATTTTCAGAAATTTGGGCCTCTGGGTAAAGCAGTGCATGGGGCTCTGTCCATGCCCATGACATCACACCAGGCCACCTCAACCAGCTCAAAACACACCACATCAGACCAACCCTAACCCCCCAAGCACACCAATCAAGCCCAGCTTCCTCGACACATTATCCCCATAGCAAGGGGCAAAAAGCACTTTTTTAAAAAAAATTCAAAATATTTTTATCTATTTTAAAAGCTGATGGACCCCCCCCCCCCCCCCCGGGGAATGCCTAGTGGCCCAAAGAGAAACAGCCTTGGTGTAATTAACTGACTTTCGCATACACAATGACACACAAAACTCAGTAAAAAAAAGTTCATGTTTACCCAAATATTTTACTAGATTTTGTGATTCACCAACCTGCAGTTTTTTCATAACAAGTAATGTGGGACAGGTATTCCTGCATGTCCTCCCCGGGGAAGAAAAAATGATACAGAATTAAAATGACTTTCTCATCAAAGACAATAATTTTTAGAATTACCTGGTCCTGCTCCTTAAACCACTCATATAACATATGAGTGAGGCTTGTAAATTTAAAGAGAAAAACCCCGTTTTGACAATGGAAAACAAAGGATCCACCTAATAGTGAGGGAAAATTTTTTCATGGTGCATGACATATCCACATAATTGTGGCTAGGAGGGTGGAAACAGTGCTTCCAAAAGTGAGATAACAACATAGCAGGCATTACCCACTGCGTATGGGGCTGAGTTCAGGAAAGTTGGGGATGGACCACATTAAAAAAGTAATGAAATGCATAAAAAATTTTAAAAAAAAGGAAAATGATACTTTTTATTAAACTTACCTATTTTCAAGCTAAAATATTTTACCATAAAGCATTTTTGGATGTGCAGATTTTTAACTTGACCGGAATCATTCTTTCCATATATTCCGGGCTTTTCCCCCACAACAAAGGCCCTGAAAACATTGGCATGCAAGTAAGAGAACTACATAATCAACCTGAAAGGAACATAAGGGAAAAATCCCTCCCGAATATGGGTGGCCCCCAAATCAGGGCTGTGGATTTTGGAGTTTTTTTTTTGGGGGGGGTTGGGAAAATTCCCGGGGCCCAAATTTTTGGGGGAGTCGGAGTCAAAAATAAAAAGGACATACCCCAAAATTTAAAATTTTTTTAAAAATTTTCAATTTCACTGCCAAGAGTAAGAAGGAAATGGGGCCCCCCCTTGGGCCCCTGGGGTTAAAAGCCCCCATAACCCCTTCCCGCCCCCAAACAAATGAGGAGTTTTTTAAATTTTTAACCCCAAATTTGGGATTACATGGGGGGGAAAGGGAAAAATGTTCGCAGGGGGGGAAAAAATTCCCCCCCCCCCCCCCCCCCCCCATAGAAACAATTAATTAGATTTTTTACCCAAAATTTTTCACTTGCTCTCCCAAAAAGGGAGAATAATTTAAAAACCCTTTTTTTTCAAAACGTGGGTTTGGCAATTCCCTTTTTTTCCCTTTAAATTGTTTAACAAGGTTTTTTTCCCCCCTGGGGGACACCCCCTTTTGCCCCCAACCCCAAAAATTAAAAAAAGAAGGGGCCCCCTTCCCCCAGCTTGGGGAAATAAAGAGGGTTTTCAAATTTTTGGGCCCCCTGTGAAGGATTCTTGATGGAGGCCCATACTTTTTTCCCCGAACAAAATTTAGAGACTCCCCCCCCCCAAATTTTTATTTTATTTCGTTTTTTGTTTTAAAACCGTTTTTTTTTTTTCAAACTTACTTTCAGTGGTTTTTTCCTAAAATTTCCCCTTTTTTTTTAAAAAGTCTTTTTTTTTGGGTTTTTTAAAACGAAAACCAATTTAAAAAAGAAATTTTTTTAAAATGGGAAGCATAAGTTAAAAAATTTTTTTTTTTTTTGAAGTTTTTTTTTTTCCCGGCCCCTTTAAAAACTTAAACCCGCCACTTTAAACTTTGAAAAGTGAGAAAAACCATCATTTTATTTCACAAACATTTTTTGGCTAAACCCCAAAAATAACATTGGGCCTACAAATATTTTTGAATATGCTTAGTTATGCAAAGGGTTTTTTTTTATGTAACGCATTTTTTACCCTTTTTCCCTTTTTGAAAGTGGGACAATTTTTTTTTTTTTCTTTATAAACAAAAATTACAAAAACCCATTCCCACAAAACCCTAAAAAGCTCATGTTTTTTTTTAGACGGAATTTTTTTTAAACCCAAAGGTCATTTTTCGAAACCCGGGCATAAGATTTTTCCCCAAAAAAAAAGTAAACCTAAACCAAACCACTCATCGATAGCATTCCCCTTTGGTTTAAAAAGATTGCCAAAATGCTTTTAGTTTAGGCCCATGACAGCGGGAAAAAAAATGAAATGAATTTCCCTCCCTCCCTTCAAAAGCCAAGAAATGGAACAGGCAAAATATCAAATCCCCCAAAAAAAAGACCCCCATCCCCCAAAGGGCTAATCAGTTCTAACCCCGACAGAACCGGGAAATGAGGTGGCTCGGAAAACTTTTGTTTAAAATGAGATTTAAAAGGAAAAAACCATGCCCAAACACTGGGCAACATTTAAATTTTCACAAGTCTGGAAAAGATTGGCCCCCGAAAAAAATTTAAGAAAAACCCCCAAATTCAAATTCTTTTTCCTAAGAAGGGGTTTTTGGGTCCCAAATTTGGAAAAAAAGGCCCAAAAAAAGGAAAAAAAATTGGAAAAAGGGTTTTTGACGATCACTTTTTAAAAATATTAAATTTTGGGCCCCTAATTTAATGACCATTTAGAACCCCCCCATGGACCATATAACCCGGGCCCCCAATCCCCCGGGCCCCCCAGTAAAAACCAAAAAAAAAAAAAATTTTTTTTTATGGGCCCTGTAAAATTTTAAAAATTTATTTAGAAAGACTTCCCCAAAAAACAATTTTAAAAGTCAAAAAAAGTAAAAAAAATTACAAAACAAAAGGGTAATTTTATTTTTTTGCGGGGAAGACCCCCCCCTTTTAACCCCGAGTCCCCGTAAAAAAAAAGTCGCAAAGCACGCTGACAGCTCCCTTCCCCCCTCCCGGGTTTTTTCCTTTTTCCCCCCCCCTAATTTTGGGCTTTCGTACGGGTCCCCGTAAAGCCAAATTTGGGCCCGACGAAAGGGAAAACTACCAAACCCGGCCCACACAGAAAAGGGATGGGAAAATTCCCTATGGACTTAAAACCCAAAAAAGAAAATCGCCCCCTTTTTTTTTACAGGAAAATCGCTGTTTTTAAGGGGGTTTCCCCCCCCGCCCCAAAAAATTAAGTACCCTCCCTTTTTTTTTGTAAAATGTTTTTACCCTTGGGTTTTACGTTTAATGGGTTTTAGGAAGGTTCCCCAAATTTAAAAATTTTAAAAAAATTTTAAAAATGGCCCCCCAACATTATTTTTTTGATTTGGAGCGATGACATGAAAGTAAATAGACCGGGTTCTGATGGGTGCAAATGGGTTTGGAACAATCAAGGGAAAAGAGGGATAATGGATTGAGAAATTAAAGAAACTGTCAGGTTCGGTGGAGATAGTCTGAAGATATGAGGTTGTTTCACAGCCAAAGATGTTGGGTACTTGACCATGATCAATGTTGATCTCAATGCTAAACTATATGTGAGTATCCTAAAAGATGAGTTACTTCATATACTCGAGTACTATGGGCATGAAAAGGACGACATAGTGTTCCAGCAGGTTCAATGACCCGAAGCATATGTCAAGGTTGGAGAAGGAGTGGTTTGATGACAATGAATTAGAGTTGCTGTATTGACCTCCACAGTCACCAGACCTCAACCCAATCAAACACTTCTGAGTAGAGTTGAAGAAAAAGCTGTTTTCATGCCCAAGTCCAGTATGCACCAACATTAGGAATATGTAGAAGAGACCTGGGATCATATTTCGGTCAAGACATGCTTGAATATGAGTCAAAAAAGATTCAGACAGTATTGAAAGCCAAAGGTGGATTTACCAAATATTAACAAAATAATAAATATTAACATTTTGATTTTTAGGAGCAAAACAGTAAAAATGCAGTACATGACAAGAATCTTCAGAACTAAGCAGATGCTAAATACTTGCAATTCAAATGTATGTATAAGATAGGTAAAATGATTGTCTATAAAATGATGGTAGTCTCACGTTTAATGCTGTAGTGGATGGTAAGATATGGAGCCTGAAAGTCAAAATTTCAAAACATTGTTACTTTTTTGCTTGTCAGTGTATGTTCTACCTAAATAGCTGGATTATTGTATTATAAGATTATAAAACGCCTAATATTACCATTTTACTACAGTAAAGTTATCACTTAAACATGCGCCATGTATGAAGGAGTCAAAGTCAGGAGTTAGGGAAATTGAGGAGTTGGAGCTTTGGCTTACCGTCTCCACAGCCCTGGCCGAAATGTACATTTTCTGCTATGCCAAGTCACACTTCACCCCTTGTGGATGCAGCAACTTTGGGCCTTGAGGACAAAGATATTTTATTATTATTAGGGGTTGTCTCACTACAACTGCCAGCACTGGTTGCTAAAGCTACAGACCTGGCTTCTACTGCAGCCTAGTAGAAGGCAGTAAACACGCCCCTGAATTCAAAATGAAACAAAGAAAACAGGACTGAGGTAAGATGAATCAGTGTAGTGAGACAACCTCTTTAAGTGCCATAACTGTTTCAGTTTTTGCATCAATATAGTTTTTTTTTATGTAGGAAGAGTTATTGTCACGAGCCACAGCACCCATGCCGGACCACGGGTGCTTTGCATCCTCCAGTCTCCAGGTACTTACCTCTCCACGCTCCTGCTCCACTGCACTCCTCTGCCCTGTGCCTGCGCACACTTGCTCTGTGAAATTTAAAGGATTGGCATGCCAGTAATTAATCACCAGATGCTGACCCTATATCCTGTTGCCGCTCCCTGCACACTCTGCTAGTCCAGTTGTGTTGCTAGAGAGATAGTTTGTGTATATTCTACTTTGTCTTTGTACGAGACCTTTTGCATTGTTTCCCTTGACTACATTGGCTGCTGCCTTCCAGACCTTTCTGTCTATACCCGACTATGCTTCTCCTTGATTTTGTACCACGCTGAACCCCGGCTACCAGCACAAGCAAGTGACCTGATGTGCTTTTGATTGTCCAAAGGATTCACCACCTGTGGATTTGTTACAGTTAACTTATAAATTCATCGTTTTAGGGTACATTGAATGTATTTTAAAATCTTTTTATTCAGAGAATGAAAAAAACACCATCAATTCCAGTTTTTCATTATGTTAAACCAGCAGTATGAATGACATGTTTTCTTATTCCCGAGATTTGTATCATTGCCATGATACCAACTTAAAATGGTTTTCTTACAATTTACTATTTTGAAACTTTTTTGTGTATATGTAGCTGTGTAGGCTTTTTGTTGCATAAACTGTAACATTTTTATGGGTACAATTTTGGGGTACATATGACTTGTTAATAACTTTTCCTGCTTTTAGGACTTAGGATAAACACAAAAACATAAGCTCAACATTCTCTTATTTCTTTATATTCATTAACTATGTTGGTAAAAACATGATCATTTTTTATAGTTTTGGTAATCACATTTGCAGCAATGAAAACTATTTGTAATTTTTGTTTTATTTTTATACACAATAAAGCATTTTGTATGATGAAAAAATAAATTTTTATAGTTGTACTTTTGAACATTTTATTAATGTTTAAAGTGGAGCCAGACTGGAGAAAGATAGAATAGAAGGTTATAGTCTTCTTCATGCTGCTACTGCTGCTCCAAAACACCTAGGGATCTAGGCCTGCTAGGATAGTGTTTTCGGACATGCTTTTAGATCCTACCTCTGGCATGGCCTAAAAGAAGTGCAAATACATGCATTCCCCGGGTATGAATTTGATAGGGACTGTAGGTTTGTTCTTAAGTTGAATTTGTATGTAAGTCGGAACAGGTATATTTATTAAATGTAATGCCAGCACAAAAGGTTTCTTTTTTAGTTTTGGATAGTGCAGGGAATGGATTTTAAATTTATTTTGCTGTCTGTACCCTGATACGAAGATTTCAACTCATTTTCACCTCCTCTTCTGCTGTGGCATGCTGGAACTTGTCATTCTACAGCTACTATCTGCTGTGGAACATGGAACTACAAGTGCCAGCATGCCCCTAAGTCTCCGTTTGTAAGTAGTGTACAGATGTAAGTCGGAACGGTGTAAGTCGGGGACTGCCTGTATAGAAAATATTTGGGCCTTGATTTCGCTCCTGGCTACAATGACAAACCACTGGCACCATGTACACATGTTGGGAGGGAATATTTGGAGGGGCAGGAGATGACAAAGAAAACCTCATACTCCATGTTCCTGTGTGTAAATATTATAGTTGCATCTGCCTCCCCTACTTGGTGATGTAGTAACTTCCTATCAGAGCCACCACCAAATGTATTTATCGCTGGTAAGACAGAGTGGCTTGCTGATTATTATTGATTATTTCTACACAGTAGTAGAAATTATGTCACTGTCTTTGTACAAGAAGATCCAGATGGTTGGACTTTGGTGCTGAGAATGTGTGAGCACTAACACAATAGGTTGATTTTTTAAGAGGAAATAAACACCATGGGGTACCAGGGGGGTCTAGATAACAACTATATCTAGACAAAAATAAACATCAAAATTTGTCTTATTTTGTGTTATCTCACAGAGTAGACTAATTTTAGTTTTATGGACAATGTTTATTTGAACAAACTCACACACTGGCAGACATAACAAAACATATGCAATAATATTCCGCTTCAACCCTTTCTACCCAACCATTTCTTAGACATATCAAAATTAAGGCTGTCTATAGGCTTTTGCCTGGTGTTTACTGCAGAACAGTATTAATTTTCTAAAGTAGAATATGATGTTTCTTTTTATATTTATTTAGTATAAAAAAGTAAGTAATTTGGAGGAGACTTAAATAAACTGAAAATGAAGACTATGTTATCTGAAGGGAAAGTTATTTACATAATTACATAATTCACATCTATAAATGACTGTGACACATAGAATTAATGATAAGCACACTCCTGGTGTTCTTCCACAATTTCGCATTCCAGTCATACGAGCCAAGTTGCAATTAATTTGTCATAATAATAGAAGTCATTTTTTCCATGATCATAATATGTTGATCATTTACTGCTGTTACTTCTGCACTTAAAATCTATTGAAAGTTTCTTTTCCGGAAACAACAGCTTTTCCTTTTTATCTGTTTATTTATAGGCAAACTAATTAATGATATTTTACAAAGGAAAATAACAAAATGTAAACTACATCACAGTATGAGGTCAGATAGTAATTGTCAATTAAAGTACTAACACTGTAAGGAATCAAATCATTTACAATATAGAAATCTCAAAAATTGGGTTTTCCTGTACCAGCACCATAGGATATGTTGCAGACACCCCATTCATATGCATGAGATGCGGATTGTTGACAAATTCAACACAGATTTTGTTGTGCCAATTTGTGTCTCAAAGTAGATACATGTGAACATGACTGTAAAAGAGTTATTTTAATCGAACCACTCTTTATAAAAGACATATGTTGATCAGCTGATCACCACTGAACCACAAGGGCACTTTTTTACAGGCTCTGCTCTGCTCTGGCTAATATAAGGTGGTTTTGCACAGAGGCTGTTGCCATAGATAGCCCCTTTAATATGGCTAGGATGCCAGTGTGTAACTAGAAATTGTGTAACAATAGATGGATTGTGGATCCTCTAGATCACCGCTGGAGATGATGCTGACCACGCCACGGAGCAGAGACTATGGAGCTCCGGTATTCACCAGAACCCGTTGGACGGTGGAAGGGACTTGGCTGTGAGGAACTCCCTGGTCGCTACCGCTGACATGGCCACTTCCGGGGACAGCCGAAGTGCCGGACGTAAGACGGAGGGGGCAGGCCGAGGTGACGCGTCTCCGACAGGTGCACCCATAGACAAGTAGCAGAGTCCAAGGCAGGAAGCATATTAGCATTGCAACAGGTTTCAGCGACACAAATAACATAGGAAATAGGCATCAGCAAACAAAGGTAACAGAGAGATACCACAAGTGAGGATCAATGTAGGTACAGCTCCAAACATTGATGAACTTACCAGGAGCACCGTCAGAAAGTTCCTTAAATCGTAGGTGGTGAAAGGTCACTGGCCAGGTAATTAGGTTCTGTCCTTTTTAAACTTGGCGAATCGATGTGCGCCACCTAGGGATTACACATTCACACAAAGGGCGCTGGCAGCAGTGTGGACTGGAGCAGGAGCGTGGGCAGGTGAGTACTTGCTGGCAGAGGGGTCAGAGGTTAGAACGAAGGCACGGGCCTGTCCGCAGTCCGGACCGGGGACCATGGCATGGACTGTGAAAGTATACCCTATTAAACTCTTTCTTCTGGGCCTGCTGATTTCTTTGGTTAATAACAAGAACACAAACCAGCCTGCTATCTTGATCTTAAGGGCCCACAGCAGGAACAACAGAGGTAGTTGGTGGGCGGGGTTGAACCAGACAAAGAGGCTTAAGGCAGTGTGAGTGGCATTGCTGGCCCCATGGATGACCTTACCTGTTTTCTAATCCAATGTTAGAGCATGTAACTGTAACCACAGAAGGTCTATGAGAACTGTAGCAAAGGAATTAGAACAAGATCTCCTCCTTGTGAAACCTCTCGACTTGTAGTGTCCGTGGTCTCGTACAGTACTGAACAGGTTCTTTCAAAATTTCCCAAGTGAATGAGTAAAATTGCAGAGACTTTTCTAGATGAAAGACAGGTGGTACTTAGAATTCATGGACAGATGGATAAAGTTCCCAGTGGAGCCAGAGTCCAGTATGGCAAGGACTTGAAATGTAAAGCCAGATGCAGAACTGTGAGTGACTGGTGTGATCAGACGTGGAATAGATATGGAACAGACACGTCTTCACCTAGGGTTGCCTCATCCACAAGACTAAGTCAGGGAGGCTTTCGGGGTGTAGTCAGGGGAACTGGGCAGTTTTTCGGGAAATGCTCAGTGCTGCCACAGTACAGGCACAAGTTCAGACTGTGCCGGCAAATGCGTTCCTCCTGTATTAGATGAGCACTGTTCAACTACATAGATTTATCTTGAGAAAATGCAGATGTCAGATGAGGGAGATTAGGAAGACAGGTACAAGGCGAGAAAGACTGCAAAGCTGAGAGGTCGGTGAAGATCTAACTCTCTCTCTGAAAGACAGATATTAATCCTGGTAGCTAGAGTGATTAGGTTGTCCAGGGTAGTTGGTAGGTCACAACCAGCCCGCTCGTCCTTGATTCGAGTGGCGAGGCCCTTGTAGAAAGCCTTTCAACTTATTATAGGCTTGCACACTGGTTGCGGTTTAGCAGCGGCATAGGCAGGTCCCCACCTGCTAAATGCCCATATATCGTTTCACAAGTATGCCGTTTGCTCACAGGATATCGTTATCCAATAATATTTATTTAATATCTATTTAAGCAGTAACACTTGGAGTGTAATATTGCAACTTTCTTTCAAAGACAAAAGTCTAAATGACACATGTTTCAAAAACCTGTAATCCACGATAAAGTCCTGAGTGTCAGATCCCGAGTCCAGACGAAGTCATACGGACGCCGGTATCTCGTGCTCTCGGTACCTCAGTGTCTCTCAATGCTATACGGAGCTGACCTGCACAGAGCTGACCTGCCAACAGCTGGCTGCTGATTCGTCCATGTACTTCACACGTGGTAAAGCGACGTTTTGGGGGTCACGCCCCCTTTCTCGAGCGTGAAGGTAAGACCTGACTGATCCCTATATATCATTGCCTATTTTAAAACATACACAAAAAGTATTATACAACAAAACCCATTTATATAACACTCTTTTAAAAAACATGATCTATCTTTTACATAATTTAGGGCCCTAGGGAAACACAATCTATATTGATAATATTATTATCTGATTAGTTCTTAATTTCTAATTCTAATTTTTTATCATTAAATCTAGCCTCAATCAGTAATTTTGAAGTATGAACTTATCGCTACCACGCTATTGGATTATATATAAACTTTCCACTGGCATTCCTCATTGAGCCCTTAGGTGATAAAGTTTGTAGCCGATTTTAAACCAATAAACCCCTCGGCGCAACAATTTAAATTTAATTTGTTCCTGGTTTTTCATCGCTGGACTTCCTCAATCAAACACCACCTTAAATCGGTCACCTGGTGAGTGAAACCATTGTTCATGAAAATGCCTTGCTACTGACGAAATCCATTATGCTTAGCAGGGCCAGACTTATCACTCCTACTTTGTTGCTCAGTTTTTCCCTTTTCATATAAACGGATTTGTGATTTGTTGCTCATTTAATCTGAACGTATCATCCTCGATGTTTTGGCAACGTTCCCTTGCCCCCAAGGGCACTTCAAAAGATAGATGACATTTTAGTAGTGCAGCTATAAAAGCCCCCGTAACATAATCTGTTGGCCAGACATGGATGAGCAATTTTACGTGCCTTTTATTATGGCATGACAATTCTGGCCCTGACAAGCATGGGTACATGCCCTTCCCCCCTTTCGTATCTAAGAGTGTAGTCGTGACTTTTTCTTTATATTCAGATCTAACGGGGAATAGAATTTCCAAAGTTCTACCCCGTTGATAAACAAATTTGGGGTACTCCATGAAAAGATGGCCCTATTTAGGGTCATTTTTTAAGTTGTTACCAATATTTACGTTTTAGTTTTGGTGACCAATTTTGAATGGCAATCATACATCATGGAGAACCCCAATCTGCAATCCTTTTTTCTGATCTTTTTCTTCCCAGGGTCACTACGTGAGCACTGTCCAATTTCATCCCCGATCCCCTGAAATTTTTATCTCGCTTGTATCCCTTCCACAAACTTGTCCACCCTTTTGTGTTTAGCATTTCAATATTCAGATCTGTCGAGCAGAATGCGTCGCACCTCGCATAAATTGGCCTTTAGGGATAGCATTTTAAAATTCTGGGCGTGTTGGCCCTTTAACAATGCAGTAAATTGTTACGATCAATTTCCTTATGATACAAGGTTTGTATGCAACACTGCATTTTCAATAGAAACCATCACGTCCAAGAAAACTGACCCACCGGACTTTTTGTGATGGAAACTGGGATGAGGGGGTGTCTGCTGTTAGAAGGCATGACAAACTCATTAAGTTATAGCTGTACCCGTCCAGAGGTTTAACAAGTCACCACATAGCGGAGCCAAAGTTTAAGACATCGCTCCATCCTGGGGACGTCCCCATCCTCGAACGCCTCCCATAAAAAATTTGGCCCCAAGGCTTTGGGGCTACCGGAGGAGCCCATGCCACTCCCTGCCGCTGTAGAAAAATTTTCTTTTTTCCCAATCCCAAAATAATTATTAGTGAGAATTTCTCCAAAAAATTGTAGCAGGAATCCAAAATATGCCCCCCTGTTAGAAAGGTTAGGATTTTGGATAAACCTTTTTTTTAATGGCCTGTATCCCTTCCTCATGGGGGATAATTCGTGTAAGGCTCTTTAATCAAGGGTGCATAGGAAATAACATCCCATTATTTCGCCCCCCATTGCGTGAGGAAATTAGTATCTTTTAAGCAGCGGGGCCCCCCTTTTACTATGTTTTAGAAAGCTATAATATATTTTCAAGGGTTGGAATATTGACCCAACCCCGGGAGACTATATTTCGGGGGGGTCACAAAAATTTTGGAATTTTGGGGAAAAGATTTTGCCCCGGGGGACTCTGGGTGTTAAACTCTCAGCTGTTCCTAACTTGTGTAAATAGGCCCTCGACCTCCCCTCTGCAATAACCATATCGATTTGATTTTTAATCTGTATGCTGGAATGTTTCTAATGCTGCACTAGTAAGAGGTGAGGTGGGTAGAAAGTGGCGTGTGATGGAAACTAACGACATTCTAATATTAAAATAAGAAAGGGGAAACACTTTGAGAATGCAGAAGGATGAAAAAAATTAACGTGGGAAAAAAAAAACAATAAGGGTGGGGGAAGCAGGGTTATGGACAAAAGCAAAAAACCTGAGGAAGTATAGCGCTGGGGATAACACGGTTTTTGAGAAATCCAAAAGGACCCACGGAAAAAGATTTTAAAAACAAATCGTTGGTTATTGCAAGGAGAACGAGGGCCCATTGCACAAGAAGGAAACAGCTGAGAGTTGAACCCCAGAGTCCCGGTGCTATATCTTGTGCCCAAGATTTTAAAATGCTAGTAACCCCCCGGGGACTATATCTCCGGGGTTTGGGGCAATATTCCAACCATTGAACATATATTGATAGCTTTCCAAATAAGTAAGGGGCTGCCATGCTGCTTAAAATACTAAAGATTCCCAGAACGGAGGGGGGCTGAAAAAAGGGATTTAGTTTTATTCACCCCGATGAAAGAGCCTGTACCGAATATCCCCCCTGGGAAGGGGTTTCAGGCCCCTTAGACAAAAATTTTTCCAAAAACCTAACCTTTTTAACAGGCATAATTTGGAAATTTCCCGCTACAATTGGGTTGGGGGGGTAAATTTTCACTAAAAATTATTTTAGATTTTGACAAAATTTTTTCTACAGCGGGAGGGGGTTTTCGATTTGGGGGTCCGGGACCCCCAAACCTGGCCAATATTTTCATGGAGGGGTTCGAGGATGGGCAATTTATCCGGGAGTGGTTTGGGGTCGGGGTTTTCTTAAAAATTTGGGCTCCGCATGTGGGTTTTACGTGTTTAACCTCTGGCGGGTTTCAGCTAGTAACTTTAAAGAGTTTGTCAAGTTTTTTAAAAAGGGAGCACCCCCTCATCCCGTTTTCCAAACACAAAAAATCCGGGTGGGTTTAGTTTTTTTTGGGCGGGTGGGTTTTTAATTTAAAATGCAGTGTTGCATACAACCTTGTATCCCTAAGGGAAAATTTATCGTAAAAATTTTACTATTGTTAAAACCAACACCCCCCGAGATCTTAAATTTTCTATCCCCCAAAGGGCCCAAATTTTTGCGGTGCACGCATCTGCTCGACAGAATTTCTGAATAATTTTAAAAGCTAAACAAAAATGGTGGCAAGTTTGTGGAAAGGGGATACAAGGAAATAATATTTCAGCGTTTAGGGGTGAAATTGGAAAAGGGGCTCACGTAGGGAGCTTTCGGGGAAAAAAAATCAAAAAAAAAGGATTTCAATTGGGGGGCCCATGAAGGGTTTTGGGGTTGCCCTTTTTTTAAATTTGGGAAACCAAAAAATAAAACGAACTATTGGTACATCTTTTCAAAAAGACCCTAAAAATGGCCATCTTTTCATTGGGGGTACCCCAAAAATTTGTTTATCAAAGGGTGAGAACTATTGGTAAATTTTTTACCCGTTTAGATTGATTTTTAAAAAAAAAAAGCCACGACACTCTTTGATTCGCAAGGAAGGGGAGTACCCATGCTTGTCATGCCAAAAATTGTCATGCCATTTAAAAAAAAGGGGGACGTATATTGCCATCCCTTTTTGGGCCCAAAGATTAAAGTTTCGAGGCTTTTATAGGGTGCACTACTAAAAATGCATCTATCTTTTGAAGTGCCCTTTTTGGCAAGGGATACGTTTTGGGCCAAAAAATCGAGGATGAAAATATCCAATTTAAAAAGAACAAATCACAAATCCTTTTTTAATTTCCCAAAAAGGAAAAAATGAAACAAAAAGTTGGAGTGAAAAATCCCGGGGCCCTGCTAAGCCCTATTGGGGTCGTCAAATAGCAAGGGGATTTTTCATGAACAAAGGGTCCCCCCAGGTACCGATTTAAGGTGGGTGTGGGGAAAGGGGGAAGCCCGGAAGGGTAACCCCGAAAAATTTTAAAAATTTTAAAATTTTTGCGCCCGGGGGTTTATTGATACATCGGGGTACAAACTTTTTCACCTAGAGGGCCCCAATGGGAATGCCAGTGGGAAAATTGTATATTAAAAAAAAAAGCGTGGGGACGATAAGGTTAAACTTCACTTACTGATTTGGGGGCTAATTTAATGAAAAAAAATTAAAAATTGAAATTAAAGAAAATAATCAAAAATAATATTTCAATAAAAGATTGGTTTTTCCAACCGTTTAAAATTTTGAAAAAGATAGATTTATGTTTTTAAATGATTGTTAAAAAATGTTTGTTTTAAAAAAAATTTTTTTTGTATGTTTTTTAGGGTAGGAAAATAAAATTTTAAAGGGGATCAGTCAGGTCTTAAAACCCTTTACGGGTCGAAAAGGGGGGGTGACCCCCCAAAAATCGGTGACCACAGTGTGAATACGTGGACGAATCCCGCAGCCCCGCTGTTGGCAGGTCAGCTCTGGCAGGTCAGCTCCGTTAGCATTGAGAACACTGAGGTACCGAGACAAGAGATCCCGGCGTCCATGACTTCGTCTGGACTGGGATCCGACCTCGGGATTTTATCGGGATTGCAGGTTTTTGAAACATTTGTCTTTTAACTTTTGTTTTTGAAAGAAATTTGAAAATTTTACATCCAATGTTACTGCTTAAATAGATATTAATAAAAAATTATTGGAAAAAATTTCCTGTAGCAGACGGCAAATTGGAAACGTTTAAAGGGGCCTTGTAGAAAGCCACCACAAGGGCCTTATTATTATAGCCAAGGTCAGAGCCTAATATGTAGAACTGAATGGTGTATTGACCCACCATGGAATCGCCTTGTCTCAGGGACAGGAAGATTAGCGGGGGTATTGCACCCAGGTTCTTCAAAAACTTTACAGACAGTGGGTCCCCTCACTACCAGAGCGGTGAGGGCTAGGCCAAAGCTTCTCCTGAGAATAGACTGATGATGAAAACTCCTCTGTGTAACTGCGAGGGATCATGCATTGCTGACGTCTATTCCAGTAAAAATAGGGCCTGGAATACTGTAGACGTCAGCAATGCATGATGGGAACTACAGTATGATTTACACATGAGTGACATCTGAAGCCACGGCCATTATTGATATGCTGAAGAGGAGCACACAGGGGTAGCAGTGGGAAAAAATATGTCAGATATACGTGTTTTGCATGTAGAATTAGTGTTACACTGTTGCTCTGTGTGCAATGACCCTGCAGCCCCCTTTCCGTTTTTTTTTTTGTCTGAACACCAAAATACCCATTTAATCATAGCAGATGTTTCAATCAGAGAGATGTGTGGTAATGGATTGTAGCATCTGAAAAAGTTGCTCCACACGGATGCCTTGTAACCACGTAACCACAGCTGAGACATGTCCTTCTTTCCAGCACTTTCCTATCAATTCCCATAATTTGTACAAGCTCCTATCCAAATAGAGCCCCAAACTAGTATAGGCCCCACACAGTAAATAGTTATTTATTTGTACCCCCAATACAGCGTATGTTGACCCTAAAGAATTACAAATTAAAAATGTCCGATAGTGGAATGTAATAGGTAAACCCCCCCCCCCACCTTTAGGTAGATAAAGAACAGGTCCTTCCTCATTAATTTGGTTTTTTAGTTGGACTGCCCCAGTAACTAGCAAGGTAGCTGGGGGTGCCCCCCTAACTACCCGGCAGCGGGGGGACCCCCATAACAAAACCAGGGAGCTGGGGGGGGGGGCCCCCCAGTAACACCCGTAGCTTGGGCTTCCCCCCGAATCGGCCATTAGGGGCCCTAATTAGCAGGGGGCCAGAATTAGCAGAAGGCCAGGGGCAAAATTAGCTAGTGGGCCATAAAATTAGCCAGGAAGGGCTACAAGCATGCAGGGAGGGCATAATTACAGTCAGACCAGTATATTTCAAGGCATTTCCAGTATATAGGCAGGCACAGGGCAAATAATGGCAGGGCCAGTATATAGGGAAACAGGGCCGTATATGGTAGGCAGGGGAAGTATTAGTAGGGAGGGCATGTAAAAAGGTAGGCGGAAGGGGATGTATATAAAGGCAGGGAGGGGATAAGGGAGGGAGGGGATCTATATAGGTAGGAGGCAAGGCAGTAATAAAAGGGAGGGGAGGTTATAGCAAGGGAGGGCATTAAATAGGCAGGGAGGCGGGGGAAGTATATAGGCAGGGGGAGGTATATAGGAAAACAGGGGAAAATAATAGGCAGGGAGGGAAGTTTATAGGGAGCGGCAGGTATATAGGGAGGCAGGGGCATTTTTATAGGGGAGGCAGTATATAGGCAGAGGGCGCTATAGGAGGCAGGGCATTTTTATAGGATCAGGAAGGGCATGTTATAGGCAGGCAGTATATAGGGGAGGGAGGGCATGTATATAGGGAGGATGCGGCATTATATAGGTGGCAGGGGAGGGCAAGTAAATTTGATGACAGGCAGGGGAGTATATGGGAGGCAGGCGGGCATGATAAAGGCAGCATTTTTCTAGGCAGGCAGGCCATGTAAATAGGCAGGCAGGCAGGGCAAGTAATTTGGCAGGTTATAGGAAAGGGAGGGCAAGTAAAGGCAGGCGGAAGTTAATAGGCAAACGGCCAGGGATAAGGGAGGCAGGGGGATTATATAGGTAGGGGGCAGGGGCATTATATAGGCAGGGAGGGCATGTATATAGGTAGGAGGCAGGGCATGTTATAGGGAGGCACAGGGCATGTATTAGGTAGGCGGCAGGGATTTAGGCAGGCAGGGCAGTATATAGTAGGCAGGTGGGGGGTGTATATAGGTAGGGGGGCAGGGGATGTAAAAGGTAGGGAGGGAAGCATGTATAAAGGGTTTCTGAGGGGAAGGGGGAAAGTAATGGGGACAGGCAGGCATGTATATTGGTAAAAGGGAGACAGGGACAGTAAATTTTGGCAGGAAGGCAGGGGGAGTATATGGAGGAGGGGGCCCTTTGTTTGGGAGGCAGGGGATTATTAGGGAGGCAGGGCAGTTATAGGAGGGTAGGCAGGCAGGGGCATTTATATAGGGAGGGAGGGGAAGGGAAAATAGGGAGGGGGGCAGGCGTATATAGGTTGGGGGGCGGGCATTATAAGGGAGGCGGCAAAGGGGATGATATGGCAGGGGAGGGCATGTATATTTTTTTGGCAGGGAGGGCATTTATATAGGCAGGCAGGGAGGCATGTATTAGGTAGGAGGCAGGGCAGTATATAGGTAACAGGGACAAAGGGGGATTAAATAGGCAGCAGGGGATAAGGGAGCAGGGCATGCAATTTGGGAGGCAGGGCATGTATATAGGTAGGCAGGAAGGCATGTTAAAATTAAGGCAGGCAGGGAAGGGGATGTATAAAATTGCAAGTAAAATAGGGAGGGAGGGCATGTATATAGGGAGGGAGGGAGGGGATGATAAGGTAGGGAGGTAGGGCAGTTTAATAAAAGGGAGGGGATTTATAAAAGGGAAGGGGCAGGGCAGTAAAAATAGGCAGGCAGGTATATAGGCAGGCTGGCCATGTAAATAGGCAGGCAGGCAGGGCAAGTATATAGGCAGGCAGGTATATAGGAAGGCAGGGCAAGTATATAGGCAGGCAGGCAAGTTAATAGGCAGACGGCCAGGTATATAGGCAGGCAGGGCATGTATATAGGTAGGGAGGCAGGGCATGATTAGGGAGCAGGGGATGTATATAGGTATGGAGGCAGGGCATTTATAAAGGGGTTTGGCAGGCAGGGCATGAATATTGGTAGGCACAGGGGAGGGCATGTAAAGGTTTGGGGGCCAGGTATATAGGCATGCAGGGGGATGTATATAGGTAGGGCAGGGGGGATTAATAGGTAGGGAGGCAGGCATGTATATAGGGGAGGGACAGACATTATATAGGTTTGGGGGGCAGGGATTAAAAAGGTAACAGAGGGGATGTATATGGTAGGGGGAGCAGCACAGTATATAGGCAGGAAGGCAGGGCATGTATAAGGCAGGGGGGCACGTATATGGGGGGCAGGCAGGGCTGTAATAGGCAGGGAGGGGATGTTATAGGAGGAAAAACAGGCAGGGGTTTATATAGGGAGGGCGGGCATTATATGGGGATGGAGGCAGGCATGTAATAGGTTTGGGGGGGGGAGGGAGTATATTTAGGTAGGCAGGGCCCGGGCATGTATAAAGGCCGGCAGGGCATGTATATTTGTAGGGAGGGAGGGCATGTATAAGGGAGCAGGCCAGGAGTATATGGTAGGGGGGCAGGCAGTATAAGGTTTGGCAGGCGGGGGAGGGGGGATGAAATTGCAGGCAGGGGGACGCATAAGGCAGGCAGGCAGTATGTAGAGGGGGGGCAGGGGGGGGCGGTATATAGGGAGGGAGGGCATGTAAATAGGAGGCAGGCAGGCAGGGAATAAGGTAGGCAGGCAGGCAGATAAAGGCAGACGGGGCCCAAAAA
The DNA here is from genome assembly GCA_025379985.1 of Phyllomedusa bahiana. Lineage (NCBI taxonomy): Eukaryota > Metazoa > Chordata > Amphibia > Anura > Hylidae > Phyllomedusa > Phyllomedusa bahiana. The sequence continues at coordinate 23,207 of JAODAL010050276.1, forward strand.
GTAGTTTAAAAAATAAAAAAAAAAATAATACTTTCCTGAAGTCTCTGCTCTCTCGCCTCGTCTCTTCTCTCCTCGCACAGGGCCGGGGACCTAGCCCCGCGCACGATGACGTCCCCCCATCGCACACCTGCCCCACGGCCCTCCTGGGAGCTGAACGGCCGAAAAAAGATCCCCGGCTGTTCAGCCTCGGCCGGGGGGGGGGGCTTTCACCCCCGGTGCAGGGGGGGCCGTGATGGCTGCATGGCTTTTTCGTGACCGCCATCACCGGTGGCGGGGGGGCTGTAGGCCCCCTGGCACAGGGGCCGGGCGCAGAGCACCGTGGGGCCCCTGAACATGCGCCATAGACCGGCGCCGGGGCTCGGGGCCCGCCGGGGGAAACACGGCCCCCAGGCGGGGCGCCCCCAAGGGCCGCACTACGGCCCGGACCCCAGCGGCCCCCCGGGCAAAAAGCCCGGGTTTGCCCCATGGGACAGTCCGGGCCTGCTGCAGGGGGGTGTGGGTTACACCAAGGGGAAGGGGTTTTAAAGAGCCCCCCCGCCTTCCCTCCCCTGATCTTTAATTTTCCCCGGAGCAGCCCGCAAAGCGGGATGCACTTTGGGTGCAGGAACTCCCAGGTTGAAACCCCTGGGTGGCATTTTTGTTACAAAAAAAACTTAAACCTTTCTGAAAATTTTGCAATACAAAATAAAAATTCCTTTCAGTATTTTTACTGGGGAGAAATTTTTTTGTTGGGTTTTCCCCAGGGTGGGCACCCTCACCCAAATTTCTGGCCTCCAAAAATCGATGTTTAAAAACTTTTTGGAAAAAAGATACTAAACCTATAGTTCATATTCCCCGGCCTTTTTTGGGCAAGGGCATGGCCCCCCAGGGTTTTCCCATTCCCCCTAAAGGGAAGGGGGAAAACTGGGGTCTATGAAGAAAACAGTGGGGTTTGGTAAGTGGGTGGTTTAAAATAAAAATTTAAAAATAATCTTTATTTATAAAAGCGCCAAACCTTTTTCCGCTGCACTTTACAATATAGAGGGAAAAAGCACAACCCAAAACCAACCCTTACATTATAAAAAAGGGTTTCTGACAAATGAAACACAAGGTTTTGAGGGGGCCCCCTTTTGCAAAATCTTACAATCTAATTTGGGGTGAATGGGTGAAACAAAAAAGGGTTTAAACAAATGCTTTGTTTACAAGGGGGGGGCCAGCCATGTTACATAAATATAAAGGGGGAGTATACAAAAAAATGGATGAAAACCCGCCATCCCCAAAAACCCTTTTATTTTATTACAGATTTAAATGCCTTGGGGCCAAAGTGCAAAGAGTGACGAACTTTTTGACAAAATTTTTTTGGGGGGACAAATTTGGGATTTTTGATAGGGTTGTCTTTAAAAAGATGAAAATTTTTTAGAGCGCAATTTAAAAATGTGAGGGGTTTTGGGGGTGTGCCCGATCACATGGGGTTAAAAATTTCCAAGGGAAATGGTTTCAAAACTGCAAAATCTTTTGGGGACGGGCCCTTTGGGGGTTTCGGATGATGAGGGGGTGTAGTTTTTAAATCATCGCATAGCGGGGAGAGCGGGGAGGGTGGTTTTAAAAGAGAAAAGGGGGGAGATTTTTATGGGGGTTCAGCACTGTGGGGGAGCCCCTTTTTGGTTGGGGAGTGATGGGGTTTAAATGATTTATATTCTTACTGAAAAGGGAACCAGTGCAGAGACTGACACAGGGTAGAGGCATCATAAAAACGGCTTTGGGGAAAAAAAGGGCAAAACCTGGGGCTTCATTCAGGGCGTTTGGGGAAAGGGGAGAGTTTACAGAGAGGAAGACCAACAAGTAAAGGGATTTTCGGTAATCAAGGGCGAGAAAGGAAATAAAGCAACAAGAAGTTTGATTTTTTTTTCCACATGAGAAAAAGGGACGGATTCTGGAGATGTTCTTTAGGTGCAGGGGACAAGGGGCGGGGGAAGGGGGTTTGGGTATAGGGGGGGGAAGGGCAGTCAGAGTCTGTATAAACCCCCCCAAAAGGGGCCTGCTGCCTAAAGGGGTTAAGGGTTTGGGGAACCCCCACACTGAGAGAGAAAACAAGGGGAGGGGCGGGGGAGTAAATGGTGGGATACTAGAAGTTTTTTTTTAGTGAGGTTTATTTGGAATAGAGGGGAGGACATGAGTCAGAGACAGGGGGACAGGAAAAGTCACTGTTTTTTTTGGGACAGGGGGAGGAGTGAAAGTCTGGGGAGGGGAATTTTAAAGTTGAATGTCACAGCGTAGAGATGGTACTGGGAAACCAAATCTGCTGATTGGTTTTGGGGCCAATGGGGGCTTGTTTAAATGAAAAAAGGGAGAGGGCCAAGAACGGAAAAACCGAGGAACCCCCGACACAAGGGAAAAAGGGGGGGAGAGAGGGGGAAACCCGAAAATGGGGAAAACGAGGGGGCGGGCCAAAGAGGTTTGGAAGAGAAAACCCAAAAGAGAGCGGGGTCCTGGATACCATGGGGGCGGAGGGATTCTGAGGAGATTTGGGGGTGATGAAAAGTGTTTAAACGGGTTTCAGAGAGATCCAGAAAAACAGCAAGAGTAGTTAAACCCTTTAAATTTTTTTTTGTCAGGAATTTATTTGAAAAAATTTACAAAAAAGCATTTTCCGGGGGGAGTTAGGGGGGCGGGAAAACCCGGGTTCAAGGGGCAAAGAGAGTTAGCAGAGAGAAAGCGGGTCAGCAGAGTAACCCAAAACTTTTCCCGGATTTTTTGGGGATGAAGGGCAGGGTTTAAAACCCGGTCGGGGAGTTGGGGGCGTAGGGGGGGCCGAGAGGGGTTAACTAAGAACTAAAAGTTAAGGGCTTTACAGGGGGGGCCCGATAAAAAAATGCCACGAGGGGGGAAGACTTTTTTTCCCGAGCCAGGGTAATGCAGGGGGGAAAAAAAGCCCGGAATAGACCCCTTTGCAATGGGAAGGGTGGGAACTACAGTATGGGTTTACACATGGGGTGACAGCTTAACCTCGGGCCCCTTATGGATACCCCCCTGAAGAGGAGCACAAAGGGGGCAGCAGTGGGACAAAAAAATTTAATATGCCGGGGTTTTTTCATGTAAAAAAGTTAAACCCGTTGCAACTTGGCAATGACCCGGCAGCCCCCTTTTCCATTTTTTTATTAAATTCCCGAATAACGAAATAAACCCTTTTTTAAAAAATAGCAGATGGTTTTTAAATATAAACCACTACCTCTTTTTAAAACCAAGCAAACCAAAAAAATTAAAAGAAGGCTGTTTTAAATTTAAAAATTCCAATAATAAAACCCCAAAAACCATATTCATATTTCCCCCGACATTGACATACTACATGTTTTATCTAAATTTTTGCCGAGCAAAAAAGCAAAAAAATTAATATGAGTTTCTTATTATACTTTTTGATCAAACTATATAAGCCCACTTTCCACTTCATAACAACTTCTTTTAAAGGGGTCCCTAATACTAGTGGGTGTAGCACCAACACAGCACAAGAAACACCCGCAAAAAAAACCCCTGACCCCCCCAACAGCACTGTCAAGTATCCTAAAGGGATTTTTAAGACATATTTACAGTCAATTTTATCTTAAACAGGATTTTTAAAACCCCTTTAAACCATCTTAAATTTGGGTTTAATTTCTGGGCCGCTGGCTATATAATTTTTACCGGGGCCCCCGGGAATTCCTTTCCGGATCTATTTTGCCCCCGCCTCTAGAGAAGCCTTCTGAAGGCTCCCGTTGTCCTTTACCGTGTTCTGACCTTTTTGCTACTATTTTCCCACAAACCTTTGCCCCTGCCCTGACCAACCACCTGTCCCCCGAAAATGACTTTCCCTTACTTCGGTACCATCTCACCCCCCTGGCTCCACCGCAACAAATCCACGTCAGTGGAAGCGACTGGTAGTTTCCCCCCAGCAAATTTCGCCCACTTTTTTGGCGGGGGCTGGTGAAAACTGGGTTTCTGTTTGAGTCCGCCCCCTGGCATGGTTTAAAAAAAATCACTTGCGGTGGGCCAGCGATCCACTACCGCTGTCCCGAAAAACTTGTTTCCCCTACAACCCAATGAGAGCTCCTCTTTCATTCCCTAAGCCTCTGAAAAAAAAAAAGGGGGGGGGCCTGATTGATTGCTATGGGGAAAAAAAAGACCTAGAAAATTTCATACTCCCCCGTTGCAAACCCCATTTAAAATTGGAAAGTTGTGTAAACAGATGTTCAAAATTTCATTTACAACCATCGATACAGTCAATACTAAATAACACATTATTTTTTTTATAAAAAAAAAAAAATTTTTAGATGAAAATCATCTAAAAACAAAATAGAAAATTAAT
>JAODAL010050277.1:0-27522 GCA_025379985.1 Phyllomedusa bahiana
TTGAAAACCCGGCTGAATAAGCGTGTGAACTTTTGGCAATTGACCCTTTTTTTAAGTTGGTTTTTTAGCCACTAACTGCCTAGCGACGTTGCATGCCAAGCCATACCCTTTTCCCGAAAATAAGCACCCGAAAATAAGACTGTGCTTTTTTACAATTCAGGTTTGGTGCTTTTTTCTAAGTTTGTGATGAAATACTAAGTTTTTAAAACCCCTTAACGCCTTGGGCAACCCTACGTCCAGTACGTTTGGAGGTTCACGCCCCTGGACGTATGGATAGTCATGGGATCGCGCAAACCCCTTAAAGCGAGTTCGCGCGTCGGCGCGGGGGTGCTGTTTTTTTCAGCTGACTCCCGCGCATGGCCCCGCCCCCGGAAATCACCCCGGGGGGGGGAGGGGGCTTTTTAACCCCTTAATTATCGCGACCATCGGATGCAATAACTAAGAGCGAGGAGGAGATCGCTCCCCCTGGTCTTGTGGCGGCACCCAGGCACGGATCGGGCGATCCGTGCAGCCCCTCCCCTTGACAGACAGACGGGGGCACAGAATCCCTTCCCGGGTTGTCTGTGACGTCACGATGCCCGGGTGCCCTGTGGGCATGCCCCGGCATGGTAAATGACAGTTGTCTGGAACAAGTATGCAAAAAGCTATGTTGATTCCTTTTGAATGGAGTTTAAAGATTCTCATTAAAAATCCCTATGGGGAAATGAAAAAAATTTAACGTGAAAAAAAAGTAAAAAAAGTGAAAAAACAAGAAAAACACAACACGAAAAAAATAAAAAAAAAAATTTGTACACGCCCTTTTCCCCTTTACAAACCCCAAGCCCAAAAAAGATAAAAAATAAATAAAGTACCCATTTTGGTGCTTCAAATAAAAAAACATTTAAAATAGGGTACCCCTAATCGTAGGCCCCAAAGAGAAAAACTAACTTATCAGGGATACTCCCGGTGCCCCGTTTAAAAAAAAAATAAAAAACATACTAGGATTGCAGTATTTTCTTCCCCCTGGCCTAAAAAAAATGGATTTAAAAGCGATAAAAAAGCTTGCCCCCCCCAAAAATGATATAAAAAAAAACGTCAATCATCTCGCAAAAAACAAGTCCTACACAGCTCCAAGCACAGAAAAATTTAAAAGTTATGGTCTCAGACTATGGGATGCAAAAACCCTTTTTTCCCTGGTTGAATAAAATGTTTTTATTGTTAAAAGCAGTAAAACAAAAAAAATTACGGTGTATTGTATTGACCTGTGGTAAGCTCCCATGTCAATTTACCGTACAGTGCCCGTTTAAAAAAAATAAAAAAAAAAAAACACTACCAAGATTGCTGTATTTTGTTAAAAACATCTCAAAAAAACCTTAAAAAAAAGTAAAACATAGCATCATATGACCCAAAATGGTCCCAATAAAAACTTCAACTCATCCCGAAAAAAAACAAGCCCATACACAGTCTGCACAAGCAAAATAAAAAAAGTTATGGCTGTCAGAATAGGAAAACAAAAAAAACGAAATTTTTTTAGAATTTTTCTGTGAAAAAAGTAATAAAAAAAAAAAAACTATATAAAATTTCACTCCCGGGCCACTTTATTAGGTAAAACCCTGTCCAACGTCGTTAAAATTAATTTTTAATCAGAAAAATAAATGGGGGGCAATCAGTGCATTTTAGGCATGTAGAAGGTAAGACAATCCCCTGCAGTTAAAACGAGCATCTAGGGGAAGAAAGGGATTTAGTGCTTTAAAACGTGGCATGGTTGTTGTCCCAAAAGGGTGGTCTGAGTTTTCAGAAACTGTGATCCCCGGGGTTTTTCAGCACAACCTCTCGGGTTTAAGGAATGGTGAAAAAAAAAAACCCATGAGGGCATCTGTGGGGGGAATCCCTTTGTTGATCGAGGTAAAAGGAGAAGGGAGGGGTTTCGAGCTGATAAAAGGGGAACAGTGATAAATACCCACCGTTAAAAAGGAGGGCAGAAGAGATTCTGAACGCAAGTACGGCGAATTTGAGGCAGATGGGCAAAGCAGAGAAACCACACCGGGTGCCACTCCTTTCAGTAAGAACGGGAAAAATGAGGCTCCAATTTCCCCAAGTCATAAAATTTGGACAGTAGAAGTTTGGGAAAAAAAACGTTGCCTGGTTGGGGTTTCCGATTTCTGTGCGACATTGGGGGGTGGGGTCAATTTTGGCGTCAACAACTGAAGCATGGATCCTCCTGCCTTGTTCAACGGTTCGGCTGGGGTGGTGGTGTCTGTGTGGGGAATATTTTTTGCACTTTTTGGGCCCCCTTTGGAAAATTGGCATTGTTGCACCTTGTGGAATTATCCCACGAAAAATTGAGGCAGTTGAAGGCAAAAAGGGGGTCCCCCCGTTATGCTGGTTGTACCTAATAAAGGGCCCGGGGAGTGTATACTTGTAATTGTACCCACCCCATAGTAAAGTTATCACATCATTTACCTGCAGGGAATGTTTTAAATTGAAAACCAAAAAACAAAGACCCGAAAATGCGTTTTCCCCCTTTTCATTGCCCAATGCTAAAAAAAAAAAAACTATGGAAAAACCTGTGTGCCTAAAATGCAGAATCATCCCCCAGATGAGATTGGGGGTGTTGAATCCAAAATGGGGCGACTTCTGGAAGGTTTTGCCCGTTCTGTCTTTTGGGGGGTTTCAAATGCGACATGGCCCCCCCAAAATCTGCATTTCAAAAAACCCCAAAAAAAGGGTCCCTCCCCTTTTAGCCTGCCATGCACCCAAACAGCAGTTTTCACCCCTTTTAGGGTTTACGAATTTGAAGAAATTTTTAACAAAGTTTTACGGGTTTTTTTTCCAGGATTCCTTGTTATATTTTAAAATATTTAAACTAAAAATTTCAGATTATTTGAAAAAAAAATTTTTTTTTTTTCACAGCTTATGCTAAAAAAAATTGTGAATACCTGTGGGGTCTATATACTCAATGCCCCTGGATATATTCCCTTTAAGGGTGTAGTTTCCAATATGCGGTCTATTTGGGGTGTTTTTTAGGTTTTGCACCTTAGGGGTGTCCCCCAAAAAGAAAATGGCGCCTAAATAAAAATCGTATTGAAATAGACCCCCGAGTATATAGTAGGTGCTCCCTCCCCATTCGGGGGGTTAGGGTGAGCCAAAAATCACTAGGGGGCCCCATTGGGATATTTGAAAACGGCAGACCCTGGGGGAATTGATATTAAGTTGATTTACCCAGTCACATTTTCCGTATTCAGGAAAAATGGATAATATTTAAAATCTGCAAAAAAAAAAATGAAATTTGAAAATTTTACCCCCACTTTGCTTTAATTTTGTGAAAACTAAAAAGGGTTATCAAACTTCCTAAATGTGTTGTAAAAAACGTTAAAGGGGTCTGTTTTTAGATGGCGTTTCCCTTTTTGGGGTATCTAAAATGCAGGCCCTCAAAGCCCCGTCAGAATGGAGTGGTCCTAAAAAATGTATATTGCAAATTTTTTGAAAATGTGGAAATTACTACTAAAAATTTTTAAGTCCCCAATGTCGTAAAAAAAAAAAAAAAAAACATTTAAAAAAAGTGCCAACCCATAGTGGACATATGGGAGTGCTAGTTTTAAATATTTTGTGGTGAATAAATTTCTGTCTTGCTGCAGAAAATTTTTCAAAAATTTCAAAAAAACGCAAATTTTTCAAATTTTCATGAGATTTTGTATTTTTTACAAAAAAACGTTGTATGGATAAAATTTCTTACTAAATTAAAACACAAAGTGTCCGGAAAAAACAATCTTTGAAACACTAAATAGGTAAAGTTCAAAAATTTTCTACATTTAAAATTGGGGAAAGTCGATTTAAAAAAAGGGCTGGGTAGGGAAGCCAAAAACAGGCTGGGTCCTTAAAGGTATATCACTTTTTTTTTTTAATTCATACATGGAAGCTTTTGAAAAAAAAGATTTATTTGAAATCTTTAAAAAAAGAGACCATTTCCATGTAATGTCACCCTGTGTGGCTCGAGCCTCCCCACTTAGGCTGAAGTCGCCGCCGGGGGGTTTCCGGGTCCCAGTGCCCTGCTTGTGTGAGTCAACTCCCCTAATCCCCAGCAGCCAGACTTCCCCCGGGACGGGAGAAACCGTGGATAGGCTAGTGTTGTGGACTGAGCCCGTGCGGGGCGGTGGGGCTCAATGCTGCTTGAGAGTGGAGGGCCCCCCTAGTTTAGTCTCCCAGGTCCTGCTCTGAACTACACTGTGACCCGCAGCAGAGAGGGAGATAACGGGGGCAGGGGGGATCCTCGCTGAGGCTTCTTCTGCCCCTCTTTTGCATACATGCCCAACCTCCCGTTTTTTGGGGGGGGATCCGCTTTTTGAGGGCCCCCCCCCCCCTCCGGGGAGTTTGGGATTTTCCCGCCCCCAGCAGGCGGGGGGGTCCTTTAAATGGCCCCGGCGCGGGGGGTAGCGTGGTGCGTATTCCGGGGCCCCCCCCGTTCCCACGGGGGGTGAAGCGGGCGCGGGTCCGCTCACCCACCCCCTCCACTGTGCGGGGAGGGGGAGGGGGAGCGCTCCCCCCCTCCCCCTGTATGCCGGCCCCCTCGGCCGTGCATACGGGTCGGGGCGAGGGGTGACCGGGGGCTGCTTCATTCCCCGCCGCTGAAGTCGGGCAGGGGCCGGTGGGGCTTTGAGGAGCCTGGTCAGGTAAGTGGGAAATTTTTATTTTTTTTTATTAACTAACGGGGGGCTCTGCCGGGCTAAAAAAGGGGGGGGGGGGTTCTACCGGGCTGGCTAAAATGGGGGGGGGGCCCACCTGGCTGGCTACAAAGGGGGCACTACCTGACATTAAAGGGGGGCAACACCTGGGGGCAACAAAGGGGGGCATCTACCTAGCTACGGGGGGGGGCATCACCTTGGGGCTACAAGGGGGGGAAACTCCCTTGCTACAAGGGGGCATCTACCTTCTACAAGGGGGGCACTACCTTGCACAAGGGGGCTTACCTCTAAAAGGGGGGCATTCCCTTGCTACAAGGGGGCATCTACCTCCTTAAGGCACTACCGGGGGCTTCTTCCAAAGCCATTATGTATTTAGGCGGAGTGGGTGGGTTTTTTGAAGGGGGTTTGCCCCAAAAAAATTGGGCGTGCCCATGCAAATTTTTCCGGGGCGCGCTACGCGCACCGCCCTCTTTTAATCTTGTTTTCCATTTTAAAAATTCCCAACATTTTTCTTTGTAAACACGCAGAGTGATCAGAGAAGCACATTTTCCCCTCCCCGGGAGAGATACAAAACGGGCTGTGACAGGGGGACTGCAGGCCCTCCCTCCCCCTCCAATTCAGTGACAATACACACCTGCCCAAAAAACCCCCTGTAACCCCCCCCACAACACACCTGTTGTCACAAAGGGGGTTGCTGCTTAAAAGGGTTTATAAATGTGTATGCACAGAGAGAAAAAATAAAAGCATACAGTGTAAAGGTTTCAAGTGTTTTTTTTTTAAGTGTTTATATTAGATAACTTTAGGGGTTTTAATTTTTGTAGATTGGTTTTTTTTTTTTAGGTGTTTTTAAAGATAAAAATGCGTGTTTTTTTAATGCAGATTGTATATGTAAAATGTGTATGTATGTGATATAAATTGAGCCTGTGTATATAGGCTTTTTTATTTACTATGTTTTTAAAAAAAAAAAAAAAATTATATAATAATTAATATATATATATATAATATATATTTTTGTATTGTATTTTAACATCATATTTTCATAATACCATTATACTGTAAAATCTACTGCTTTTATATTTTAATATATTTTTGTTTTTTTAAAATTTTTTTTTTTTTCCCCGTTTTTTTCCCCCTTCAAAACCCAAAACTCTTCAAAACAGCCCCAATTTTTTTCCAAACTTTTTCAAATCCATTTCCATCCTTCCTTAAAACCTCATCCTCAGGACAGTCCCGATTTTTCCATCCACCATCCTTTCCAAATTCCACCCCCTTCGGACGCCCCAAAACATTCCATCCATTTATTCCCCACCCCCTTCCCTTCCACCATCCCCCCTCCCCCCCCACTTTTCAGGACAGTCCCGATTCTTTCCCACCCCAAATTCCATCCATCCTTCCTTCCATCCATCCCCCTTCAGGACAGTCCCGGTTTCTTCCACCCATTTATTCCATCCATCCTTTCCTCCATCCTTTTTCACCACCCTTCATCCATCCCCTTCTTCCCCCATACTTCTTTCCTCCCCCCCTTGGGGCAGCCCCGGTTCCGGGGGTTTTTTCCCATGGACTGCGTTTTTGCGTTTGTTTCCCTCAGGCCACAAAGCAGTTGCGCTTCTTCCCAAAAGTTCCTGAACTCTTGTGGAAAAGGAAGCAAGTATTGCAGATGGACCGACTGCTCTTTTGGAGGGGCCCCGGAAGCAAATGGACCTCTCCTTTGCCCGCCCCCCACAGCTGCTAAAAGCAGAGGTTTCTAAGGCCCGTTCCCACGGTTATTAAAAGCCGAAATTTGCGACCCGGATTTCGCCCCAAAATTTACGCTTGTAAGGGGCGGGGGCGCAGCCCGCCGGCCCCCTGACTTTCATATCCGCGCCGGGAAAATGTGCATTCATTTTCTCCCCGCCCGGGGGTTTTTCCCGACGGGGGGAGAGAGGTTCATAGTTCTTTTGGGAAAACTGGGGATTCCGTATTACGCAAAGATTGGACCCGTACTGCAGCGAAATCTGTTAATTACAGCAGGCAACGACCGTATGCAGTTAACACTTTAGCCCCTGTGGTGTCATAGACAGATAAAATATTAATATTAAAAAAGCCTATTACGGTAGTAAATTTTACTCCCAAAATTTATGGACAAGCGATTGTGCCCCTTTAGTCTCATGAAAGGGGGGGGCTAATTGTTAAAGTTAAAAAAATTAAAAATAAAAATTTTTAAAATAAACCCCCTTTTTCCCCTTTTACAAATAAAGAAGGGGAAAAAAAATGGGGGCTCAAAGGTCCTGGCTGTAATCCTGTTCAAAAAAATCTCCTATTAAATTAAAACACATTTACCCCTTTAACGCTGAACCGGGAAAAAGAAAAAAAAAATCTAAAAATTGTGGTTTTTTTGGCCATTTTTTTCCCCAAGAAAGGGGAATAGAAAATAAAAAAAATTCCCCTAAATCCCAAAAGGGTTCCCAAAAAAGGTGTTCCTCGCTTGCAAAAATGACATTACTGGGCCCATAGGGGGTTTTAACAAAAAAAGTTACGGGCTTTCTACGAAAATGTAAAAAACAGAATTTTCAAAAAAAAAAAGCCTTAAATTTTTGGGTTATCACCAAAATATATAAGGAATCCCATGTGGTCTAGGTTTTTTTTGGAAATCAGGGGGCTTTTTAAGTTTTATTTTAAAATATTTTTTATAGCCTTTATTTTATTTTGAACTTTCTGCAGACTACTTTCACATCCCGAGAGACGTAATAAATATAACAACAAGTAGGACGGGATATTTTCAGACCCTAAAAATAAAAAAAAAACCTTTTTAATTTGTTTCCTAATATTTCAAATTTTAATGTGGAAAAAATGGGGGCTTCTTTGATCCGAATCTATTGATTTGCTTTCAGGGGCTGAGAAGCAAACAATGCAGTGAAAAAAAATTGGAACCCTGGCGAAAAAGGGTTTGGGAAATTTGGGGGGGTGTGGCCTGTATGACACCCTGTTTACTCCCATCCCAAGTGGCCACTCCATTTAGCTGTTTTAAAAATGGTTCCGCACTGGTGATAGGTCCTCTTTAAGGGGTTAAATACAGTTGTGTTTTGTTCAAAATAAAAGGAATTATTGTAATAGAAAAAAAAAAATCTCCTAAAAATAAATTTAGCTGTCTTTTGGGCAAATTAAAATAACAACTGTCTTATTTTTCGGGGAAAAAGGGGAAATGTGGGTTAAAACGGTCCGACTTATTTCTGGTGCAAAAGTGCCGAATTTGGGGCAACTGACGGAAAAATTTGTTTACATTTTAAACCCCTTTTCACTTCAAAAGAAAAAAATATTACCTTCTTTTCTCCTCCTTGCCTTTCCCGAGCCTAAAGTTTTTTTTTTTCCACCTACGTAGACATTGAGGGCTTTTATTTTGAGGGACAAAAATTGCTTCCCGTTGGGGTTTTTCTATTACCATAGAATTTAAAATGGGGGAAACCCCCCAAAAAAAATTTAAGTGGGGCAAAATGTGAAAAAAAATGTACTTGGCCCCTGTTTGCGGGAGTTTTGTTTTTGCGGGGTTTAATTTCGGTAAAAAAATGATGGGGTTATCTATATTTAAAAGGGTTGATACGATCTGTCAATACCAAATTAGGGGGTTTAGTTTGTTTTGGGGCGTAAAAAAAATTTTAAACATTTTTTTAATTTTAAAAATTTGCTTGCGGCGCCCTTTTGTGTGCCAAACCTTTTAGTACTAAAAAACCTACGGACGTCAGTGGGGTTTCTTTTTTTTCAGGTTGTGCACTTTTTTTGCTCCAGTTTTGGGAAGCATGCAATTTTTTGATCACTTTTATTCCAATTTTTTTTAGGACAAGAAAAGACCAAAAAACGCAAATTTTTTACGTTTGGGGAATTTTTTTCTTCTACGGTGTTCAACTTTTGGGATAAAAAGAGTTATATTTTAAAAAAGTTTTGGGCTTTTTCAAAGCGGGGCGGGTTAGGGAAATATGTAAAATTTTTTATTATTTTTTTGTTTTTATTTTAAAACCGAAAAGGGGCGTGATTCGAAAAAATTTAATACTTTTTCCTTTTTTCCCTTTTAAAACTTTATTTTTTTTTTTTTTACTTTAACTTTGAGCCACTTTAGGGCCTTCCCACTCGGGGGGGAACGTTTAATACGGCTAAAGCATTTCTAGACAATGACTAGGCTGTCCAAGATGGGTTTTCCCCCCCCTTCCGGCCCCAAAAGGGGGGGACCGAGAAACATGGCAGCGTTTGGGAGTTCACAAGGCTCCAGTGCCATGTTAGGGGCCATTTTGGGCGCGATCTCTTTACTGACGTCCCGATCTGAGTGTTTTCGGTTTTAAATTCATTTAACGCCCGGCTTCTTTGCCACACCGCTAAGGGTTTAATAAAAAGGGGAACGGGGCCCCTAACACCCGGCGGCGTGTAACGGGTTGCCTGTGACTGTTACACAATCTTTAAAACCCCCCATGAGAACCCCTACGGTTTTTAAGGGGGGGTTTTAAAGGGGTTAATTATGTCCCAATAGTCTTTTCTCCTGGGAAAAACGCTATAGGTAAAAGCTATTTTTTACACTGTAAAAAGATTATAAACCCTTGGGGCGGGGTTTTTTTTCCTCTGTACCCGTTGTTAGCCCTTTGACCCATGTATTGTTTGATTCTGTTGTAACCCCCATGAATGTACAGAGCCCTGGAATCAATGGCACTCTAAAACAAATAATAATAAAAAAAACAAAAAACAAAAAAACCTTTTTCTGCTCAGGGGTGAGAAAAGGGGAGACAAAGGGTGTGAAGGTAGGTAACCACCAGAGGACCACTTTATCCCAGGAAGAAAAGAGGGCACAAGGAGGGATGGAGTGGGCTCAATTTTCTAGGGGCCATACTTGCCTAGGGCACTAGAATATCTTGTCCTAGTCCTGCAATGAAGTGTCGGGCTATATAAGGGTTTTTTTGTGCAATCCTAATATGCAAAATTTCTTGAAATGCTGATCAGGATATGTGATATCTTGTTTTTTTCACAAAATTTGCAGCAGAGTACAAGCAAATGGAAGTTAAAAAACTCAACACATACTGAAGAAAATAAATAAATCAAGCAGATTAGAGGATTTGCTGTGGATTTTCAAATCTGCAGCCTACTGTCATCTTGCAGATGTAAGCAGATTTCACCTTTCACCTAGATTTTTCACTGCAAGTTTTATTTTTCAGCAGCAAATCCGCCCTGTGTTTAAAGTGAAAGTGTGACCTGATAAATACGACTTTTTAAAAATGCATTTTATTTAGTACAGTGGTACCTTAAGATAAGAGTTTAATTTGTACATTGTAACCCCTTACGGACAGGGACCTCTCTCCCTCTGTACCAGTTGTTAGTCACTTTTGTCACTTTTTAATTGTTTGACAATGTTATTTATTCCGCCTGAAAAATGTGGCCCCGGAATCAAGGGGCTCCAAAATAAATGATAAATTTAAAAATATTAAATTTAAATTTTTTCTGTGATCTTTCCTTAACTCAAAATGCTCTTATGTCAAAGAAATTTTCCCCCAGAAAAGATTGAAAACCCCTAATCCTTTCCACGCACCTCAATACCACCATGTTAACAAACATGAACAATGTATAATTATACTGTATACAGTATAAAAAGAGAATGTAAAGAAATAAACTGGTTGAATTAAGTGTATTCACCTTGAAAGTCAGATGAAGATTCTGCCGAAGATGGAGGTGGAGAAGATCGCAAAACTTCAATTATCCGTTTTTTTTCCCCCTTCACTTAAGGTGTGATCACACAAAGTTACTATAATGGCAGATGGTTTGCAGAGCAGATTACTTGTTTAAAAATCACATATAGATTAGAAGCTTTTGAGCAGGAGCTGCTGCAATGCAGGTCTGCTCTGCTTCACTCTTTAAAGGGGTTTTTTTTCCAAATTTGGGTTTTAAATTTAAAGATCTTTTAAAAAAAAAGCACTTTTGCAATTTTGTTCAAAACAAATTTCCCAATTATTTTGAGCTAGCCCGTTAGTATTATAATTAAGTCTCTTTCATGGCTGCCTGTGTTCCCCCCTTATTTACTGGCTTTTGGTTGAAGGGGCTTCACCTTTGAGCGTTACAAGACCCCCTCCCGCCCCCAGGGAAGTTTTGGAGGGGGGGGAAAATCTTTCCCCCTGGGTCCTTTTCCCCCGGAAACCCCTTTTCCTGCTTCCCCCTTTGCTCTCTACACAGATGGATGTGACAGCGTGACCCTGTCTGTTACTATAATCATGATATGTTTTTGGAACTGTGACTATACAATACTATAGAGATCAGGCTGTAATACTTTATGTTCTCCAGTATAGTGAGACATCCATGATTATAGTAACACTGCCCTTGTTGTTGCTGGAGATGTGGAGACTTGTAAGCTAAGCAGGGGATATAGGAACACATGCATCCTCTCCTGCTCTATTAGCACACCACTTCACCTTCCTCTCTACACTCATAGATCAGCCTCTCCTGCAACAGACCTAGGCAGGCACACACAGGTGAACTCGAGAGCAAACCCCCCTCCCCCCCCCCTGTATTAGAAGTACGTAGCTGCCTGGTGCTGATGGAGGGGGGAGAGGAGCAAGAGGACAGACCAAGAAGCACGCCCCTCAGTTCAACTTACCAGGGACACTGACAGGCTGAAAGCTCGTAATGAGACAACTCCTTTAACTCAAAGCAAAAAATGGACTAAGCAACTGTTCTTATCTCAAAAAACTCTTAAAGGGGTTTTCAGGCTACAAAGATCGCATCTGTAATGATGGGGACATTAAAAATAAGCACTTTTGCAATTGGTTTGTATTACCTAAATCATTTAGTATAGCAGCTATGAGCTAATCTTTGAATGTCTAGAGCTAAAACTGCAGATACCCCCTCTTGCTCTGATTGGCTGATATTTAGTTCAGTCCTGGTTGGGACATGCCCCCTGTGCTGCGATTGGCTGTCCTGCACTGTCTTCCCTCTGAGCTGTGTGAAAACGAAACTGGTTTTCTTTGCTGGCTGTGTATGTTCTCATGGTCTTCCATTCTCTCTGAGCTGTATAACAAAGGCTACCTGAGCTCCTCTCTGCTTCTCTCCCAGGGATAGCTCTATATGAAGGATCTGGGCAATTACTCAGTTTCTCTAACTGCTAGATTCACTCTCCCCACCCATGTAACACAGCCTTATACACTGCTCCCCCTCTACCTCCTGCCTGATAACAGAGCAGGGGGAGCAGAGTGCATTTCTTACATTTGTTTCATCATTTCAAGCTGTATGTATAACTGTTTGGAGCAGACATGAGAACTGAACATTTCCAGAGGTCTATAGAGCTGTGACATCCTCTCCCTTACACTGCTAACACAAAATGATTTCATCAGTCTTCAATGAGGGAAGGGACACCTACTGGGAGGAGAGACCCACCTATTGGGAGGAGAGACACACCCCTGGATTTGAAGCTGTAAGAGACAGAGAAACAGCTCATGTCTGTGAAAGCCTGTACGGAGAAAACCCCTTTAAGTCAAGGTACCACTGTGCTTAACTCTAATGATTTAACCATAAAAAAATAATAGTTTTGAAAAAAATGTTTATCTGACCAGCGCAGAAATATCAGGCCTAAAAAAATAAACGTTAGTTTTAACCCCTTCCCACCGCAGACTTTTTTTTGTCACATTCGTTTTTCTTTCCCCATTATCCCAGAGCCATAATTTTTTTATTTTTCCATCTACATATCGTGTTTTTCCAAAAATAAGCCCTCCCCAAAAACAAGCCGTAGCCTGATTTTCACAGACTCTTGGAGTAGACTTTAAATATAAGCACTACTCCAAAAATAAGCTCTAGTTAGTCAGTGCATCCTGAGTGATGTCACTTGGTTCCCCGCCTCCTGGGTAGTGCCGTTTCTGAGCCCCACCCACTTCAATAAACAGCCTGTTAGACTGGAGGTTTTGTGGAAACCTCCAGTGTTGTCAGGCTGAAGGACCTGAGATCATGTCACAGTCACATGACTTGCAGGTCCTTCAGCCCACGCCATAAAGTGCAATGTGTAAGTGAAAGTTCAATGTATACACACACACATACAACCACATTGCATACACACACATTTATACAATCACACAAACAACCCCTTATCTTAAAGTGTGGCTACTGTGACTTGCTCACACTTTCAAGGACACAAATCAGTTTTGTTCATGATACATTGGTTACCTTGCTAGGGAAAGCAATGCATCATTTAGCCTACATGCTACAGGCACTGCCAACAGCATGGAAAACCAGGCAAAAAAAACTGCAATCTTAGAATTGTATCATTAACCCCTTCCTATGGATACATCCTGGCGATCGTGCGGGCTTAGAAGCGAGCCCCGCACGATTGTGACATGGGACCAGCGGTATATTACCGCTGGCCTCATGCCGCATCACCGTGTGTTCAACTCCTTAGCTCCGACGATCAATTAAGATCGTCAGAGCTAAGTCGCAGGAAGGAGGAGTGAGCTCTCGGCGATCTCCTACCAGACGGCCCCGGGAAGTGAGTCACTTTCCAGGTTGTCTGTGACGTCACCATGCCAACAATGCATTGTGGGCATGGTGATTGACAGTTTCCATGGAGACCAGTATACAGCAGAAATACTGTATGCAGGTCTCCATTCAAGAGCAATCTGAAGATCACCC
Source organism: Phyllomedusa bahiana (assembly GCA_025379985.1). NCBI lineage: Eukaryota > Metazoa > Chordata > Amphibia > Anura > Hylidae > Phyllomedusa > Phyllomedusa bahiana. The sequence continues at coordinate 13,281 of JAODAL010050277.1, forward strand.
ATACAAATCCCCTGAGGGGAAAAGTAAAAAAAAGTGTAAAAAAAAAAAAAAAAGTGTAAAAAAAAAAAGTAACAAAAAGTGGGAAAAAAGTGAAACACAAACAAAAAATAAACTAAAAACACGTTCAACTCCCTTTTCCCCTTTACAAACGGCAATCGCCCCAAAAAAATAAATAAAAATAAAGTACCCATATTTAATATTGCCGCGTGCGTAACAACCTTTCCTATAAATATGTCACATTAATTAACCCGGACGGTGAACGCTGTTAAAAAAAAAAAGAAAATCAAGAATTTCAAATTTTTTTCATCCTGCAGCACATAAAATGGAATAAAAGGCGATCAAAAACTCATATAAACGTCAAAGTTGGACCAATTAAAACATCAGTTCATCCCGCAAAAAAAAAAAAAAAAAAGCCTTATACGTCATTGTATATGGAAAAATAAAAAAGTTATGGCTCTCAGATAGTGATGCGTAAATATTGTTTTAAACAATAAAAAAAAACTATATAAATTGGGTTTCGCCGTAATTGTTTCGACCCACAGAGTAAAGCTAACTTGTCATGGATACTGCACAGTGAGTGCTGTTGAAAATAAAAAAACACTACTAGAAATGCAGTATTTTCTTCACCCTGCCTTCCAAAAACGGATTTAAAACTGATCCAAAAGTCTTGTCCCCCAAAAAAATTATACCAATAAAAACGTCAACTCATCCCGCAAAAAAACAAGCCCGTAATCAGCTCCGTATACAGAAAAATGAAAAGTTATGGCTGTCAGAATAGGACAAACAAAAAAAACGCAATTCTTTATAACCTATTTCTATTGTGTAAAAGTAACAAAACATAAAAAACTATATAAAATTTACATCATTGCAATTGTACCGACCCCCATAGTAAAGTTATCCTGTCATTTATCTTGTACATCGAACACTCTAAAAATGAAGCCCAAAAAACAATGACGAAATTGCATTTTTCCCCACTATTTTCATGGCCCAATGCGTAAAAAACTATGGAAAACCTGTGTGCCAAAGTGCACAGTACACCCCTAGATGAGATCCCGGAGGGATGTTGAATCCAAAATTGGGTAACTTCTGGAAGGTTTCACCTGTTCTAGTACTTTGGGGGCTTTGCAAATGCGACATGAACCCACCAAAATCTGCGTTCCAAAAGCCAAATAAGGCCGTGTTCACACGGCTTATTCCCGACGGATTTGTGAGCCGTATTTAAGCTCAAAAAATCTGCCTGAATAAGGGGCGGGGCCGGGCGCGGCGGGGGCGCCGCTCCCCGGCCCCGTAGACTTGCATTATCCACGGCGCGTATTGCGCCCGGGTAATGTGCATGTCACTTTCTCCCCGCCCGGCGGATTCGCCGAGCGGGTAGGAGCGACGGAATTCACTGTTCTCTAATAAGAGCAGTGGATTACCGTAAAGACAGGGACGGATTGGCGCCGTACTGAAGCGCAAATCCGGCGCGGAGTACGGCGCCAATCCGTCCCCAAAAAAAAGCCTGTGAACGGGGCCTACACTTTCCCTTTTATACCCCCTGCCTTCCCCCCAAACAGCTTTACACCCCACTTAGGTATTGCCGAACTTGAAAAAATTGCGTAAAAATTTTTTTGGGGGGTGCTTTTTTCCCCGGGATTCCTTTAAAAATTAAAATTTTTAGATAAATTTAGGGTAGTTGGAAAAAAAAAAAAAGAAATTTTTTTACGCAATGAAAAAAAATTTGTAAACCTTTGGGGGGGAAAAACCCTACTCCCTGGACATATTCCTTAAGGGGGGCAGTTTCTAAAATGGGGGCTTTTTTTTGGGGGGTTTTTTTAAATTTTAGCGCCTTAGGTTTTCCGCAAACCCGAAAATGGGCCTAAATAAAATCGTAATGAAAAATAACTCCCGGGGTCCCGTAGGTGCTCCTCCCACTGGGGGGTTGGGTTGAGCCAAATAGCACACTAGGGGGCCCATTGGGAAATCTGAAAAAACCCGAATCTGGGGAATCAATAATAAGTTGCATTTCCCTGATCACATCTACCGTGTTTTTGTGAATAATGGATAAAAATTGAAAATCTGCACAAAAAGTGAAATTTTTAAATTTCACCTCTTTACTTCATGTGAAACACCTAATGGGTTAATAAACGTCCTAAATGCTGTTTTGAATACGTTAAGGGGTGTAGTTTCTTAGATGCAGTCATTTATGGGGGTATCTAACATACAGGCCAATCAAAATCATGTTAGAACTGGACTGGTCCCTAAAGAAATGTATATTGCAAATTTTCTTGAAAATTACTACTAAATATCTAAGCCCCCTGATGTCGTAAAAAGAAAAAAAAGACATTTAAAAAAAATGATGCCAACCTACAGTAGACATATGGTAGATGCTAGTTACAAGCTATTTTGAGTGGAATAACTTTCTTACACGCAGAAATTTTGAAGTTTGAAAATGGTACGTTTTTCACAAAGAAACAAGGACTTTTTGTACCAAAATGTCATACTATCTTAAAGCGCAATGTGTCATGAGAAAAATCTCTGAATCACATGGATAGGTAAAAGTGTCAAAAAGTTATTCTCACATAAAGTGACACATGCCAGATTTAAAAAATGGGGCTCTGTCAGAGAGGCCAAAACTGGCTCCGGCAGTAAGGCGTTAAAAAAAAAAAAATGGAGAACTATTCAACCGATAAATAATTAAATATCATCTTTATTCAGCGTTAGATTAAAAATAATGAGCCAATCTCCACAGTTCTAATGGCATATGCAAAGTGATTTGCTGCCTTAGGCTATGTTCATACGGCCGGACTGCGCGAATTACGGGCTGAAATACGTCCCAGTCATTACGGTAATCCACAGTTCTCATAGAGAACTATGGATTACGTCTGCTCTCCCCGCTCGGACAATACAATGTGTAAACATAGCCTTAGGGTCGAGTCACACTATTGTTATGGCTATGCTGCAGGTATCCATCAAGTTACCAGGAAAAAAGGAACCCCAGCGGATACTCCGACGCAGTCAAGGCGCCCCCATAAGACATAATACAACAGACCTAGCCCTGCGTGGGATACTTTTGCTGTTTCCCAACAACATACACATTTGATGCATTACTCAATAGCATAGTAGACTGCACTATTGAGTCCCGTCAGATAAGCGTATGAAGCTGGGAAACAGAGCAGATGTAGCCCTACTGGGCTACTTTTTCTCTATTATTTCTTACTTGCAGCAGTCAGGAACAAACATGCATGTACTAAATGGGGCAGTGGCAGCTGTGCTGACCACTTTGCATGCACCATTGGGACGGCAGAATTGGCACACATCGTGATCATTTGACTGTATAAAAAAGGGATTTGTATCAAGATGAAGCTATAAGTGCACATTAGGGCAGCGAGAGTGACATTCTGAGACAAATTCCACTATAGGTAATGCTACCACATTACTTTAAGGCCATTATGCTTATGCTAGCAACTTCAAATATATCTTGCAGTCACATGTAATAACATTTATTAGCTTTAAACAGACACTACCAGAAAGGAGTATTTTGTTAAAACCAATATTCCTGGGAAACATTTGTTTTTTGTTTTTGTTTTTTAGAATTTTTGGCATTTTTTTGTTTGGGGTGGAGGGGGGCAGTCATATGCAATTAAAAATTACATATAAAATGTTGTCCTTTTCTAACTTTAAGGCTATGTTCACACGGCTTAAAATGGGACGTATTTCAGTCCGTAATTACGCGCCGGAGTGCGCAAATTACGGCTGGAATACGTCCCAGTCATTACGGTAATCCACAGTTCTCAAAGAACTATGGATTACGTCTCCTCTCCCTGCTCGGCGAATACGCAGAGGGGGGAGATAAGTGACATGTGAATTACCAGTGGCCTATACGCGCCGCTGGCAATGAATGTTTATGGGCCGGCGAGGTCCTGGCCCCCCGCTCCCGCCCCCACGGCGTAATTGCGGGGCGTAATTACGCCCTGCAAATACACCGTGTGAACATAGCCTAATAGTAAAGAGATAGAACTCCAGAACGGTTAGGCAGAGTAATCTCTTTATAGTCTCATTTCAAATAGTTGGTAATGACATAATAGCTCTATGGTTCTCAGAACAGAGATAGATAATATCAGATCAGGGCAATAACACAAGTAATACATAAAAGGATAATGGGTTAATCTTTCGCTGTACTGGAGAGGCTATCAGCTTTATTTACACTTACGAAGTCTTGCTGATAACACTTAGGGCATGTTCACACGGCATCTTGCATCCATGTGAACATGCGCTGTGCAGATGCGTCTCTGAAGACTTGGCATGCAATTCTTTGAAAGACGGACCTGACAGGCTCGATGCAAACACGTAGCAGCGATCTCTCATGTGAACACCGCTTCGTGTTCCTCATTGCGGGCAGTGATAAAGTCACTGCTAATTGTTAGATGTGTCTCTGGGTCCGTTCTGTCAGTCCTAGAGACGCATCTTAAAAGCGGATGTTCACACGGATGCAAGATGACATGTGAACATGCCCTTACACTCTCAGACAGTAGTCGGCCTGGAGGAGAACTGACCAGCAATCCTCACTGCCATGCTATCAGAGCTCACAGAGGGGAAGTAAAAGACAAGCCAGGAAGTTATGTAAATAGGGGAACTTAATTATAGCTTGTACAAAGAATTCAACATAACATCCAGTGTATGGGATAAAAAAAATCCAGGTATCTTTATTTCATCCCAAACAGAAGTATAAAACCTGCATATATCACAGTAACACAGACACGTTTTGAACCAGTATGGTTCTTGACCACAGCAACTACCATGTATCACCTGAACATTTAAAACACATAGAGGAACCAATCACTGGCTACTTCCTCCTTTCTGATGTCCCACCTCCTTATGATCTATACGACCTTAATCCACATAAGGGGGCAGCCAAATTCTAGGTTGAGATGTGGGGTGTCCTTAGAACGGGGAGACATGGCAGAAAAATTTGGAATCTAATTTTTCAATTTTGCGCAAGGCGTGCCGCTGTTATTGTGCAGTAAGATGGCGAATTATGCATAAACATCAGTTTGCATTTTTTGCCTCTTATGCATAATAATGTCTGTGAATTAATTTTTAAAACACCTGCCTGTTCAAAATTTGAATTACACCCCTTAAAATGTTCCTTGAGGGGTGTACGTTCTAAAATGGGTCACTTTTGGGTGTTTTATAATATTCGTTCACATCACAGCATGTACAATTGTCAGGACATGCTGTGTATTTCAGTAAAATAGGCCTGTCATGCGCATAATTGCCATGTCTTCTCCATGGTGTGTTTCAGGGGGCAGCCAATTTCTAGGGTGACATGTGAGGTGTCCCTAGAACAAGGAGACATGGCAGAAAAATTAGAAATCTAAGTTTTTTAATTTTACGCAGGTCATTCCGGCATTATAGTGAAAATGTATGGAATAATTGGAGGATCATTGTGATTTTCACCTTCTACCACTAAATGCATCTATAAAATAAAACATCTGTGGGATCAAAATGCACACTATACTCCTAGATCACAGGTGTCAAACAAGGCCCGCGGGCCACATCCGGCCCGCGGCCCTGTGTTTTCCGGCCTGCAATCTCCCTGACTCCGCACGGCTGTTTTACCACAGCCGCGCAGTCAGTCAGCAGCTACACGCTCGGTGCAGCTGCTGGTACAGGAAGAAGGCAGGAGGGATCGTTTCCCTCCCACCTTCTCCCTTTGTATGTACTGTGCTCGGTGAGCACTGTACATACGGCGTCACGCCCCCTGTGACGCTGGGTCTCCTCGGCCGGCAGCCTCTGCCGCCGAGGAGATCTCTGGGAGCTGCGTGCGGGCGTAAGCGGCGTGACGTCACGCTGCTTACACCGTACACCAGCTCCAGGACCGGACCGCGCCGCGCCCCGCTGCCCTTCCACCAGGTAAGTAGTTTTTATTTTATTTTATAATCATTAGGGGGGAGGGGCTGTGGGGCATCTACATGGCTACTGGGGGGGGGGCTGTGGGGCATGTACATGGCTCCTGGGGGGGGGGGGGGGGCTGTGGGAAATCTGTATGGCTACTGGGGGGGGGGCTGTGGGGCATCTACATGGCTACTGGGGGGCGGCTGGGGGGGGGCATCTACATGGCTACTGGGGGGGGGCTGCGGGGCATCTACATGGCTACTGGGGGGGCTGTGGGGCATCTACTTTAGGTTTTTAACTGGGGGGGCTGTGGGGCATCTACTGGCAACAGGGGACTTTATGGGCATGTACCTGGCTACAGGGGGGCTATGTGGGGCATGTACCTGGCTACCGGGGGGCTAGGTGGGACATGTCACTTGGCTACAGGGGGGGCTATGTGGGGCATGTCACTTGGCTACAGGGGGGCTCTGTGGGGCATGTCACTTGGCTACAGGGGGGCTATGTGGGGCATGTCACTTGGCTACAGGGGGGCTATGTGGGGCATGTCACTTGGCTACAGGGGGGCTATGTGGGGCATGTCACTTGGCTACAGGGGGGCTATGTGGGGCATATCACTTGGCTACAAGGGGGCTATGTGGGGCATGTCACCTGGCTACAGGGGGGGGAAATATCTGTCATCTACAGGGGGCTTTATACCCACTTATCTACCTACAAGGGTCATATGTACCTATCTACCTATGGTTCCCCTAAAGGGGCTAATTATAATAGCAATACTGTACAAATGTAACAGTAAGGAGAAGTTTACAGAGTTCTAAAATTGTCGGCCCTTTAAGGTACGCCGTAAGGCTGATGTGGCCCCCGGTGAAAACGAGTTTGACACCCCTGTCCTAGATTAATTCATTGAGGGGTGTAGTTTCCAAAATGGGGTCACTTTTGGGTTTTCTTCTCTGTTCTGGAACTCGGGGGGGCTCTACTAATGCGATATGAGGGCCTCCAACCAATCCAGCTTATTTTGCACTCCCAAAATCAAATAGCGTTCCTTCCCTTCTGAGACTCACTACGTGCCCCGTATATATTTAATGACCACATATGGGGTATTGCCCAACTCAGAAGAAATTGGGCAATAGGTTTTGGGGTGCTTTTTCTCCTCCTTTCTTAGTGAAAATGAAAAACTTGAGAATAATTGTGCAATTTTTGTGAAAAATTTTAATTTTTCATTTTCCCAACCTGATTCCAAACGTTTTTGTGAAAAGCCTGTGGGGTCAAAATGCACACTATACCCATAGATCACTGCCGGCCCTCCAGCTGTTGGGAAACTACAACTCCCATCATGCATTTGTATAATCTATAACATTGGGCATGATGGGAGTTGTAGTTTCCCAACAGCTGGAGGGCCGGCAGTTTGACACCCCTGCCCTAGATGAATTCATTGAGGGGAGTAGTTTCTAAAATGGGGTCACTTTTTTAGGTTTTCTTCTCTGATCTGGAACTTGGGGGGCTCTACTAATGCGACATGAGGGCCTCCAACCAATCCAGCTTATTTTGCACTCCCAAAATCAAATAGCGTTCCTTCCCTTCTGAGACTCACCACGTGCCCCGTATATATTTTATGACCACATATGGGGTATTGCCCAACTCAGAAGAAATTGGGCAATAGGTTTTGGGGTGCTTTTTCTCCTCCTTTTTTTTGTGAAAATGAAAAACTTGAGAATAATTGTGCAATTTTTGTGAAAAATTTTAATTTTTCATTTTCACAACCTGATTCCAAACGTTTATGTGAGAAGCCTGTGGGGTCAAATGCACACTATACCCCTAGATGAATTCACTAAGGGGTGTAGTTTCAAAAATGGGGTCACTTTTAGGGGTTTTTATCTGTTCTGCAACTTTGGGGGCTCTACTAATGCAACATGAGGGCCTCCAACCAATCCAGCTTGTTTTGCACTCCCAAAGCCAAATAGCATTGCTTTCCTTCTGAGACCCACTATGTCCCAAATTTTCTTTATGAAAGCATATGGGGTATTGTCACACTCGGAAGAAATTGGGTAATAAGTATTATGGTGTTTTTTCTCCTACATTCCTTGTGACCATAAAAAATTTGAGGCTAAAAACTGAATTTATTGGAAAAAGTGTAATTTTTCATTTTTATGGTTTAATTCTAAAATTTTCTGTGAAATAGCTGTGGGGTCAATAAACTCACTACACCCCTTGATGAATTCTTCGAGGTGTGTAGTTTCTATTCTTCTTAGCTGTGTTTTCTAGTTTTTAGCACCTTTAGGCGTCATCAAACCCGATATGGTGCCTACACAATGTCATAATGAAATGATAGCGCCAAAATCCAGTTGGTGCTCCTTCAATTCTGAGGCCTGTGGTTGAGTCAAATAACATTGTAGGGCCACATATAATATATTTCTGAAAACAGCAGACTTAGGGAAACTTATACCGAGTTGTGTTTTTCTGTTAATATATACTAAATTCCATGAAATAATAGATTGAAAATTGGACAAAAAAAAAAATGAAATTTAGAAATTTTACCACCACTTTCCATTTATTCCAGTGAAACACCCACAGAGTTAACAGACTTTAGAAGTGCTGTTTTAAACACTTTGAAGGGTGTAGGCTCTTACATGGGGTGATTTATGGGGGTGTTTAATATACAGGCACGTCAATTTTACATGTCAACTGAAGTGGTCCCTAAAAAAAATCTGTGTTTGTAATTTTCTTGAAAATTTTAAGCCTCCTAACATCCTATAAAATATAAAAGAAATAAAAAAAAATGATGTCAACATACAGAAGACATATGGTAGATGCTATTAATAAACTTTTTGTGTGGTATTACTGTCTGTGTTAGAAGGAGAAATTTTTGAAGTTTACAAATTGCAAATTTTTCCAAAATTTCACGATATTTTGAAATTGTATTGTATGGACCAAAATTTCTTATGGACTTAAAGCAAAATATGTCACGAGAAAACAATCTCTGAATCACGTGGATAGGTAAAAGCATTAAAAAGTTATTCTCACATAAAGTGACACGTCAGATTTAAAAAATGGGGCTGTGTTAGGAAGGTCATAACTAGCTGTGTCCTTAAGGGGTTAACATGCAGGCAACTGTGATTAAAGACTATTATTAAATACATTGTTGTTCTGATGTTGCTTAGTTTCAGAGTTACAGCAGTTCTTACCTCCTGCTTGTTTACAGAAGGGTTACTAGGCTGCCGACCACCTCTCTCCGCTCTAGCAGCCATGACTTTGAGGTTCACGTCCCTCACTGCTGTGTCTTAACAGTATAGGAGCTTATCTTTGCTACTGGCAGACTTTATCCCTCTAGAACTTTGTATCCTTATGCCCTTCATCATCAAAATTTCTCTGCCGGTCTCAGCGAGGAATAGTACAGCTAAAATGACAGCCACTGCTGTAGAACCGACCACAGCCTGAACAGGTAGTGTGAGCCTGAAGCTGGCTGGGAAGTGCTGGCTCTGTGATACAGCCAGATGGAATAACCACTTTAATAAAGATAGCTTTATAATTTTATTTATATATACTCCATTCTTGTTGTGATACTATTGCCTTAGTTTCCCTATTTCTAATACGTGTTGCTACTTAAAGGGGTTTTGCCACCATGTAATGTTGACGTGGGAAAAGGCAAAATGAATGAGCTTTTAAGGCACCGGGTAGTGTAGTCTATGAGGCTGTGTCTTGCTGTATTGAGAATCCACTGTTGTACTGTTTATTATTTCACTTAAGTTTTGAGACGCTACCTTATTCCTCACTCCTTACTCACCCCCTCCCTCTCAGCCCTGCAGCCTTCATGACTCAGCGTGATTTGTTTACAATCTCCCTTTGCTGATAAGTACGGTAAGAAACTTGCGTCCTGGCAAATCCCCTTTAAATGTTTTGTATGTTAAAATCAATGAATTGTGTATACAGTAAGTCCTGAAGCTGGTCCGCTGTATAAATAAGGCTATGGTTGAATCACAATTGGCAATCCCATTGAAGCATTCATTATTCATCCATTGCCTTTATAAATGTACAAGTAGATACTGTACAAGTCCTAGCTTAATTTGCCCCATGAAACTAGGGCGTATATATATTCCAATCTTTAATGGTAACTTACACTGTATGGCACTTTCTGATTTAAATATTGTGCCATTTGGTTAATAGGAGCAATCAGAGAACACACCAGACACAGTTTCGGAGTTCAGTATATTCATGAGAGTACTGCCTCTATCTCTATTAGTTGTGCTTGATGGCTGTCTGCTGTGATTGTTTAGGGGGGCAAAAGGATAGGGAGGGGGAGATACAAGACTGCGCACAGTAGCGCGATAAAAGATTTTCCAAAGTGGAATTATTAGTATCAATGTACTAACCTTTGGCTATGCTCACACGGCTTATCCTGGGACGTATTTCAGCCCGTAATTTTCCGCCCGTACTGCGCGAATTACGGGCTGAAATACGTCCCAGTCATTACAGTAATCCACAGTTCTCATAAAGAACTATGGATTACGTCTCCTCTCCCTGCTCGCACAATACGGCGAGGGGGGAGAAAAGTGACATGCTACTTATTCACGGCATATCTGCGCCATGGATAATGCATGTCTGTGGGGCCGGCGACCTGCCCGAAATACGTCCCGCAATTAAGCCATGTGAACATAGCCTAATACGAGCTTAATGCGCCCCAGTCATTACGGTAATCCACAGTTCTCATAGAGAACTATGGATTAGGCCTCCTCTCCCCGGGCGTACAATACAACGCGCGGGGAAATAAGTGACGTTATTTATTCACGGCGCTTACGCGCCGCGAGTAAGGACGGTCTGTGGGGCCGGCGGGCTGCCGGCCCCCCCGCATCACTGAAGTACGCACCGATCAGCGCGAGCTCCCAAACACCCGGCGTAATTGCGGGGCGTACTGTACGCCCTGCGATTAGCCGTGTGAACTTAGCCTAAGGCTTCAATTGATAGAGAACCAGATAGTATGCATTTGAAGTCCGCTGCAGTGGGTTCTGTAGATGCCTTCTCCTAATCTCCAGTGAAAAATGGAAAGAATCTCAGTTTCGGTTTATACACAAGGCGATCTATGGCTTTAATATACTTCCGCACTCTGGGGCTCCTGGCAGACTGATAGCCTGTCCCAAGTGCCTTCTCCCAATATTCATAGAATATTGAGGTATTCTATGAATTGCACAGTAGATCAAGGTCTATTCACCAATAGCATCTTAGATTTCTACGAACGAAGGACAGTGCTGGACTTGTATTAGTAAGATACATAAGAGATTGTATATTAAATGTAAAGGAAGACACATTTCATGCATTCGTGCACTTCATCATGATAGTTTCATAGTTTGTAAGGCCGAAAAAAGACGAGACGTCCATCCAGTTCAGCCTATTGTGCTAAGGTGTTGATCCAGAGGAAGGCAAAAAAACCCAATGAGGTAAAAGCCAATTGTCCTCATTTTAGGGAAAAATTCCTTTCCCCCGACTCCAACTGGCAATCGGAAAAATCCCGGGATCAATGACCCCTCTCCAGAATCCTAGACACAAAACTTGTTATATTTTATGCTCCAGAAATGCATCCAAACCCTTTTTGAACTCTGTTAGTGAATTCACCATGACAATTTTCCTCTGGCAGAGAGTTCCACAGCCCTCACTGCTCTTACAGTAAAGAATCCCTTTCTATATTTATGTAGAAAAACTTTCGTTTCTCAAGACGTAGAGGTGCCCCTTGTTCTAGATCACCCTTTTGGGTATAAATAAATCTTGGAGAGATCTTATATGACCTTTGATGTTTTTAAATATATTTATTATGTCCCCCCCCCCGGAAGCCGTCTTTTCTCTAAACTAAAATAACCCAAAATCTTGCAAATCTTTCTGGGTACTGTAGTCCCCCCAAATCCTTTATTATTTTTGTTGCCCGCCTTTGTACCTGTGTCAAGCTCTACAATGTCTTCCTGTGACTGGTGCCCAAAACTGTACACAATATTCCATGTGGGGTTTCTAACCAGTGACTTGTATAATGGAGAATAATGTCTTCATCAAGTGCCTCTATGCCCCTTCCTAATGAAACCCCATGATCCTATTTGCCTTGGCAGCTGCTGCCCTGACACGGGCTGCTACAATTAAAGTTTACTGTTCACCAGGATTCCCAAATCCTCTCCATGTCACTTTTACCCAGCCTTTTTCCATTTAACATGTGGGTCATGTAATGGATTTTTCCTCCCCATGTGCAAAAAACCTTGCATTTATCTGTGTTAAACCTCATCTGCCATTTCCTGCCCAGGCTCCAACTTATCCAGACCCTTTGTAATGACACATTATCCTCTATTGTGTTATTATTTTACAGAGCTTTGTATCATCTGCAAAGACGATATTCTACTGTGTATTCCCTGTGTAAGATCATTAATGAAAATGTTAAAGAGGATAGGGCCCAATACTGACCGTTGTGGTACCCCACTATAACAGCAATCCAGTCAAGTATGTACCGTTAATTACTACCCTTTGTTTTCTATCAGTGAGCCAATTGCTTACCCACTTGCACACGTTTTCCCCAGTCCCAAGCATTCCCCATTTTACTTACCAAACCCTTTTTTTTGTGGCACGTATCAAATGCTTTTGAAAAAACTAGATATATGACATCCAGTGCCTCACTTTCCCCATAGAAAACTGATGAGATTAGGGCTGACAGGACCGATCCTTCATGAACCCATGCTGGAACGCTTATACATTTATTTTCAGTGAGATACTCCATGATAGCATCTCAGAAAAACCTTTAAACATTACCTACAACAGAGGCAAACTTACCGCCATAGTTCCTGATCACTTTTTGACCCCTTTTTGAATATTGCCCAACATTTGCTATGCGCCAATCCTCTGGGACATACCCCGCTATTAGACACCATAAATATTAAGATTTGGGGCCTAAACTATGACATCACTTAACTCACTTAGGACACGTGGGGTGTATGCCATCTGGACCTGGGGATTTGTCTATTTTAATCTTCTTAAGACGGAGCTGCACTTCTCTTGGGTAAGACAAGAAACTTTTAAGTGAGTTTACCTCATCTCTCTTTCAACAGGAAGCTCATCTCCTCCGGTAAATACAGTGGAAAAAAAGTGTTTTAATAAGTTTGCTTTTTTTTTCATCGCCCTCTACTGTCTCTCCCTCAGTATTTTTCAAAGGGCCAACATTTCTGTTTTAATCTTTTTTTACTATTTATATAGTTAAAAATATTTTGGGGGTTTGTTTTACTTTCTATGGCGAATACGTCTTTCCGTCTCCAGCTTTGCTTCCTTATCTTTATTTATACAACACTTTATTTTTTCCCTATAGCTTTTAGTTTCCTCTTCACTACCCTCCTGTTTTAATAGGTGAAACGCTTTCTTTTTGTTTTTATTGCCTTCTTTTAAAATCCCTGTTGATCCACATTGGGTTTTTGAAGTGTATTAATACACGAAGCGCGTCCTTTATATTTCAATAAACAATCTCTTATGTATCTTACTAATACGACAAGTCCAACGCTGTCCTTCATTCGTAGAAATCTAAAAGGCTAATGCTGAATACAGTAAATCAAGGTCTATTTACTGTTTAGGGAGGCATGGTCAAGGGGCTTATACAAATTTTGGCTAAAACATTATTTATGACCTCATACTTACACAGGCAGCACATTCTGATGAGATTCACTTTAAAGGGAATTTCCATTTTATTACAAAAACATATAAATAAAAAAGCAGCACTGCTGCTCTGATAAAATAAAAATAATGCTCCCCATCCTCCTCACCTTTAGTCCAAGCTGACTCTGATGGCAGTCTTTCTCTGGTCTTCAGCCTGACATCAGCATTTGGAGGCCGCTCACTTCCAGAATGTGATGTCAGGCCAATCAGCAGCTGCATCAGAGTTGTCTTGAATGCAGGTGAAAGTAATAAGTGAACAGAAGACAGCCTACAGAGTCGATATTGGGATGGAGGCGAGGAGGAAGATTTTTTTTTTTTTTTTTTTTTTTTTGAAAACGAATTTTTATTGCTTTTCACATATTAAAGTTTACATCATATACTTGTTAATACAATTGTGTGCACTTTGTATTTCACAAAATGAAACAGTTTAGTTAAATAACACTGTCTGCGTGTAGCAGTAAAATTCCATAAAGTTTTCGTTTCTATCCTCGCTACTCAGAGAATCATATAACAGCAAACATACCCAATCAGTAGCTTAGGTACCTTCCCCTGGACCACATCCAAGCCCATCTGCCCAACATGAAGAGCCAGAGTGGACCCAAATTACCCCGGAACGCACCTTCACACATAGTTCCCTTTTTTCCGTCGGACCCCCCTGCTTTTTTTGCTTCTCTGATATAGGGGGAAAGATGTCCCTTTAAAT
>JAODAL010050278.1:0-27522 GCA_025379985.1 Phyllomedusa bahiana
GTGGTTTTCTCTAGTGTTTATGTACCCAGTTTAAATTTTTTTACCATTTAAAATGAATTTCAGCTGTAAAATTCTATAAACGAAGGGAAGTTAAGGCTTTTCAAATAAGTCATTACTTACTTGATGAAGTGTAAATAAACCTACCCTAGAACACAAGAAAATAGAAAAAAAAAGCTGGGTTTTAAAAATAAATTGATCAAAAGCACAGGATTTGATTTTGCAAAAGCAGGCGGGGAAAGGTTTTGAAAGGAAGAAAGAGAATGTAATGTGAACTTTTTCTATTGCAAAATAATAATGACAAGTATTTATTTACATTTTTATTTATATTTTGGGGGGTTACTCTTTAGCCTCCAGGACATCTGGACAGGTCTCGGGAGCCTGGAAGTGAGTGTGCCTACATATTTGCTGCTGGCACCTATCGATTGTATGTATTTAAGAGGGGCGAATTGATTCAACGAAGTGGAATTCGTTTAAAATTTTCAGAAAACTTCGGTTTGCGAATCGAATTTTGGGGGTACTTGGGGTAATGAAGTGTGTTTTTGATTGATTAAAATGGCTGCGAGCACATGGCGTTCATGGGGCAAAGCACTTTTTGGGGAAAAGGGCATAGCCTGCATAATGTGCAGAGGTGAAGCCAATCAAGACCGGGGGGGATTTCTGTGAGCACCGCACTTAAAAGTCTGGGCCGACGCCGGGGCTCACACTCCTCTCCTGATGAGTAGGGAAGGTGCTCTGCGGTGATTGTGACACGTAACCTTATGAAGAATGATTTTATATAGCGATTTCTGTGGGTGTCTCAGTTTGTCTAACATGTTCTCTTAAAAATTTTTATTTCTAATTTTTTGGGGGAATTTGGGTCTGAAATCCAGGGTGCGGGCCACTGCCGCCCGCAATTTCAATTTTAAAAAAAAAACCCTAAATGGGGTCTAAGCCAATTCCCGTTTTATTCTTTTTGAAACAGCGTTTTTACAATAAAAAATACCATTCAATTTTTGGGTGCTCAATTCTATTGCGCAATTTTTCATCCCGGGGTTTAAAAAGCGTTGTTTTGCTGGTGTGCTGGGCTCCCAAAAAAAACCGTCTTTTTCAAAGCCAAAAAAAATACATTTTTCCTGTAGCCTAATTTTACAAGCCCAAGGGTAAATTTCAACTGTATTTTCTTGTTTTTGTTGGGGTAGAAAACACGCAAATTTTAACACGCTTTCAAAAATAGTATTTGTGGTGGTCAATTTTTTTGGCGGGAATTTTTCATTTCCCGGGGTTTTTTTTAAAAGGGTTTTTTTTTGCTGGTGTGCTGACAAAAAAAAACAGTTTTTTCAAAGTCAAAATATAAACTTTCTCCTGTAGCCTAATTTTATTTCCAAGGTTTTAAATTTAAGCCTGTTTTTTTGCTTTTAAAATTTAGTAAAAAAAACCCGTGTTTTTAAAAAGACACATCTTGTAAAAATTTTTTTTTGGGCCCTTTTTTGGAGGGGCAATTTTTTTTATTTAAGGTTACCCAAGCTTGTTACTGGGTTTCATTTGGAGTCAAAAACAGGGGGTATTAAGTTATCATTACAGATAATTTTATCATCAAACAGTGTTGTCATTTTTGAAAAAAACAGTTAAAAGGGCCCCGACAGAGAAAGGGGGAGGTCTGCAACCCGCGGTGGCCCTTTGGGACAAACATTCCTGGGAAAAGGCCCCCGGTCGCAGCACAGAAAGGGGGAAATCCCCAAACGGGGGCACTCGGGGAGGGGCCAACCCTGCCGCTTTTCACCCCAGCGGGGCCCTGTTTTTGTTCAGCAAAACCCCAAAGGGGTTTTTTGATTGGGTTTAAATTGGTCATCCTCCTTTTCCCCCCAGATGAAAATTGACAACCCCAAACCAAAAGTCGGTGGGAACCCCAGACACAACCCTTAGTTGGGATGGCCTGGGAAACGGGTTTTAGCGGCCCAACATGTCCTAGCCCCCCTGTCCCCCTCCCGTTTTTTCAGGCCCAAAAGGGTTAAATAAAGTGGGCTGGGGTCAAAGGGCCCCTATATAGCGGGATGAAAAATTTGAGGAGGGGCCCGTCCAGCTACTTTCCGCGAAGGGAAAAGGGGGGCCTTTTTTCGCCCTTGGGTTCTTTGGGAGTAGGCGGCAAAGAAAAAATGGGGGGAGAGTGGCTGGGGGGTCATGTTGTGAGAGGTCAGCCTCGGGTACACCAAAAACCGGTGATGGAGGATAGCAGTGTGGGTGAAAACAAAAAGTGAGGGGTGTAGCCACCCGGGACTTGGGGGCCGGGTTTAGGCCCAAGGGGTTCATCATCGTCAGGAGAAAGAGGGGGGGCAGCTGCGCGTCAGGCAGCAGCGCAGCCAGCCCAAATGGGTCCTGTTTCCCCTGAGTCAAACAGGATAGCAGCAGTTGGGGAGGTTTTAGGGCCCAAAGGGCCGGGTTAAAAAACCCGCTTGCAAAGGGCCCAAAAAGTAGCGGCCAAGGGGCCCCAGCGAGGCGTGGCGGGAAATAGTCACTCAGTGGGGGGCGTTGGGGGGTAAAACCTACCGGGGTGTGGCCCGTTTTTTGCTAAGACACCGGGGGGAGCCCGAATATGGGTTTTTTGTAGAATCTGTGGGCAGAAAATGAAGCTGGCCAGGGAGCTAAGTTGGCACCAGGGCCCTCCCCTCAACACATGCAGCGTCACCATCCGGGGCCTGGGAGAAACGGGGCAAAATGGGGTGGCCCCCCCTGCCGCCGCAGCCAGCCAGCAGCCCCCATGGCACGCATGCCATTCAGCCGTCAAGGCCCCCCCACCTCTGAGAAGGGGCTTTTCTTTTTCCATCATCCCCCGGGCCAGATGCTCCTGCCCCCGCTATCAGGCGCCAGCATTCCAGCGAGGCATTGCAAAGAGACAACAGTATGCGTCCAACCATCCTAAGGGGGCCACCGACCATGCCCCTGTCCAAGTTGTTGGTATTGCAGTCCCTCCCTTTCCCAAATGGGGGACTCCCCCCCATTAGAGAATAATGGCTTGTGCCGAGCCGAGAGGAGATTTCCCAAAGCCGAATTTTTTTTTCCAAAAAGGCAGTCCCCAGCACTTCATAAATATGTAGAACAAAAGGGGGATCACCCCTTGACTAATCGTTTGTTCCAAGGTGCAGGCAGGCGGACTTTGGGAGCGTAACATTTCAGGGCCAGTACTTTCCTTTTACGGCCCACGGGGTGAATTGCTTCCGCCCAGGCACACCAACAATTTGGGACGGGAGACCCCCCGCTTTCCCTCCCCGTTGTCAAGCTTTACCTGCGCCAATTCCGCCTCCTCCTCCCCACCCCACCACCATCTCAGCCTCCAAAAGTACTGCTCCATATACCACTGTGTAGGACACAGCGGGTTTTCCGCAGTTTCTACACCGGGCTTGCCTCGGCGAACGAAGTCACACAGGGGGGGACTGCTCCGCTCATGCGCAAGAAATCATGTGTGGCTTTCTCGCGCCAACGCAAATCGGAACCATGGGGACGGACAATGGGGGGAACATGGTGTCCCCGCCTGCACCGAGGAAGGGGTGGTCAATGCGCCCTGCATGGGCACGTGTTTTAAACTGGTTGTGAAAAAATTCCTGAAGTCTTCCCCCGATCATCAGAGATTCATGCACTTTTTCCATTGTACAAAGCCCGGAAAACCCTCCTGAGTTCAGCGGCGAACGGCCCCCCAAAACACTCTGATTTTGCAGTTTCCCCCCGCTGGGAAATTCACCCGCCATGTTTCCCACTGTAAACAGAGAAAGGCCCTTAACGATTTTTTGATGATCCAGGCAGACAGAAGTACCCCTGTGTAACTTTGATGTCAGCCAGTGGGAGCTCATGCGTGACCCCTGCCTTTGTTGGGGCCCCCATTCAGGGGGTGACGTTATTTGTCATTCCCCAAAGGGGGACTAGGGGATGAAAAAACGTCTTTCCCAAACTGCTTCATGTCCGGAAAAAGACTAAAAAAATCTGTCGGGGCCGGGGGACTGGAGACGGGGCGACTACATCTCGTGGCCAAAATGAGTCCCGGTGGGGCCCCTAAAAATGAAGGAGGGGGAGGAGGACTTTGGAGCAAAAGCATTGTCTGGGAAAGAGGATTTTCTACCCAGGTGAAAAGGGGGGAAAGCAGGAGCACCCTTGGGGAGGGATGGAGATGGGGGAAGGGACGAGGAAGATACCCCCAAGCACCGGGGCAGAAATACAGGGGAAAGGGGAGGCAGGGCCCCTGGGAGTCACTTGTGCAAGGGCCCGCAGCATGCTTATTTGCCTGGCTATTGACACGAAGATCAGCACCCCGGCAAGGGATGATTTCCCGGGCCCTCTCCACCTATTGGACCCTCGCTCCCCACCCAAAAAATTTGGGACCCTTTTTTTTTTTCCCACTATTGAGGGGGAAACAAACTCAAATACTATGGGGAAATCCCCGTAATCAGTTGGCCGTTTCCCCTATTTGTGGAAAAATCGTCCCCCCCCCGGGAAACAGGCCCGCCCGGGGGGTTCCTAAAGCGCTCCCCTACAAATTTTTGCCGGGGCTGCGGGGGAAAAAAGGTGGGGGGGAAAGGAGCAGTACCAGCCCCATCAGTAGAAACCCTAAGTTTTGGAGTCCCGATAGCACTTCCTTCACCCCCTAAGTGGGGAGGGAAACGCCACAGAAAGGCAGGACCTGGAGCAGGTCCCCTAAACCCAAAAAGGGTTGGGGCCTATTTGGGACAGCACTCGCCCCCCTTCATTAGAAATACCGCTGGGACTACTGGGCAGCCAAACGGGATGTGTGGCCGCAACTTGCCATTTTTCAGGGGGAAAAAGCTGCCCCCTGCCCGGCCAGTAGTGTGGAAATCAGAGGGGGGGTTTTTCGGGGCGCGGGGGGGGAAACGTTACCCCCCAAAGGGAAAACCCCCCCGCTTGCCCCATGGGAAATGTGGAATGACTTAGGTCTCTGAGACCTTTCTTTCTCTGGGGCATTTTTAAATCGGCTTTTTTTAAAGTAAATATTTAAAGTAATACTTTCATCGAAATGGGCCAAAATGAGACAGAAGGAGTTTAAGGACTTAAAGGATCCCCTGCTATTTTAGTAACTGGTTCTTATAACATACATTTTTTTCCACTATGCTCACTCTTCTCCCCAACCTTGTACCCAAATCTGCCCCCTTTTTCCAACAACCCATGCCCGCCCCCTGAAAATGCTATCCAAAATCAGCCCCTCTCTCCCCCCCTCACCTAGGGTTTTCCCATCCCACACACTGTTTTCCCTTTTAAAATACCCCAAACCACCAGCCCCCCAAAATGCCCGCACAAAAAACCCGGGCTCAAAAACACAACACTAAACCACCTGCGTCACTTTTTTTCCCCTGTTTCCTTGCTGCGGGGGGACACCCTTTTCCAAACCCGGGCCCACCCCCCTTTTAAATTTGAATAAACCCCTCCCCCTCCCTCCCAAAAAACCCTGCTAATCTGCTTGCTTTTTTTGGGGGGCTTACGTTCTTTTTTTCCTGCCATTTTTTACATGTCTCTGGGGAAAATGCCCGATCTTTGGTAAAAAACCCTAAACTGCTGTTCATGACCTTTTTCCCTCTACCCCCTTTAAATTTCTCCTCGCTCCCCCTAGAAACTTTGGCCAGCAATCCGACAACCGTTTCCCCTTTGCTGCCCTCACCAAAGGGGGCCTACATTTCACCCAAAAACCCCCAAAAGGCCCTGAGAACACCAGGTGGGAGGATTGGGGGCCATACTTCTCCCCTCCCCACAGCACTTACCAGGCCCCTTTCCCCCCCTGCACCCCCCCTCACTTTCCCCTCCCTTTGAGGTCCAACTCTAGACTTTTTCCCGGCCATTTTCCCCCCCAAAATCGCCATTGTGTCAACCCCCCGGCCCCAACCCCCCCCCCATTTTCCCGGGATCTTTTTTGCCCCCCGGGCTCCCTCATTTTCCTCCCACTGAAATCCCCACTCTCATAAAGGGCTTTTTTCCAACACCCCCATCGACAACCCTATTTTCTCCTTCTGCCTCTGGGGTTTTTTTCACTAACATCACCCTTTTTGGCCTCTTAGCAATTTTAAAAATTCTCCCACCCAAAAGGGAGGGCCCACCACTGATCTGGTTTTTTTTTGGCACACCATCAATTTCTAACCTCCCCTAATTCCCCTTATGCTTTTCTCTGATCCCCAAACCTTATCTCCTTCACTATCACCAATTCTCAGCCTTCTCTGGACACACCTGCCCAACGCCCATCCAGAAACATTCGCTTCCATGGGGGAAAACCCGGGGAAATCATAACACCATACAGTCCTCAAATGCCTCCAATCTCCTTCCCCCTCCTTTTCCTGACCCGGCTGTCAAGCAGTACAATGAAACCTCTCCAAACCCCCCTGGACATGGGTTTGGACCTCCAGACACCGGACCCCCAGAACCGACCGGGCCCCCAGCCTTGGCACACACCTCAGACCCCCGCTTCCCGCAGCGATGTTCAAGGTGTGCTGAGAGACTGTGGAGAAAGTCAAAGCTACCTGCAATTTTCCCCCACAAAAAATTTATCTACACTTAACCCACACTGCCCTTCATGCGCCAAACAAAAAAATTTTCACCTCCCCATTCCACATTACACAACAACCCCCAAAAGGCCCGGACCCTTTCCACTCCCCCCAGCCCCAAAAAACTCAGGCTCCGGTCACTGACCTCTGTGCTGAAAAACCCGGCCCCCTCACTTCAAAGACAAAATAACAGTATCCGGCAAAAAAATCTCAAACCCCAATCCTCCCAAAAAAACCCCTTTCCCGTCCCCTCCGGCAAAGTCCTTTAGTCTTCTCTCAGCCCTTTTACCCCAAAAAAAAAAGACAGAAGAAGAAGTGCCCCCGGCTTCTCTCATCTTTTGCCCCCACCAAACCCGCTCCCCAATGGAAACCCCCAATTTCCCTCCCACCTTGTCCGTCAAACTCTCCAGCTATCATCTCTCACCTTAAAACCGGGAATCTTTTAAACCTTTTCTCTCTACTGGGATCTTCCCCCCTCTTTTTAAAAAAACGCCATCAAAAACCCCTTTACCTTTTAAAAACCCTCTCTGGGGCCCATCCTGTGTTTTTAAAATACCGACCATTTTCCCAACCTGCCCTTCATCTCTAAACTCCTGGAACGCTTGGTTTTACTTTCCCCTTTTTAAACCGCTATCCCCCTCTACTAACTCACTTCTCATCCTCTACAACCGGTTTCCCCCCCCACCCTGCACCTTTTCCCCGAAACGCTCTATTAAAACTCTAATGATCTCCTCACTGCCAAAAACACGGGCAAATACCGTTTTCCCGCTTCTCCTTGGATCTCCCTGCAGCATTTGAAAACTGTGGAAACCCACCTTCTCCTCACCAGCTCAGCAAACCCTTGGGGATCCAGGGCACCGCTCTCCCGTTGGGTTCCCCTTCCTACCTCTCTGACCGCTCCCCTTTAGTGGGTTTATTTGCTGGGGCTAACCCCTCCTCTCCCTTTCCCCTTGCGTCGGGTTTTCCCCAGGGGTCATTTTTAGGCCTTCCTTTTTTTTACTTTACACTCCCCCTTGGACAAAACCATCAAAGATTTGGGTTCCAGTACCAAATTTTAAAGCTGATGACACCCCAAAATTTTACACCCCCTTTCCCCAGCCCTTCACCCTGCCCTGATACAAAACACCATGAATGGCCCCCCGCTGTCTCTGACCCTCATGTCCTCCTCTCCCTCTGAAACCTTTAAAACCCCACTAAAAACCCAACTTCTTGTCTTTTCCCCCCCCTCTTCTAAACCAAACCCACCCTGCTATTTCCCCGGGCTCGTGTGGGGGCACCACCAAACTCCTAGGCAGCATCCCCTGGCTTTGGGGGGAAAAACTAGATTCAAAACTGGCCTTTTAACCCCCTTTTATCCCCAATCCCTTCCCCTTCCTGTCAAACTGCACCCCCCAAGAACATCTCCAAAATCCGGACTTTTTTTTACTGTGGAAAACCCAAACCCTCATTGGGTTTCTCTTTTTTCCACTCTCGCTTGAAATACTTTCAAACCCTTTCTTTTTCGGTTTCCCCCCCCCTTCTCTGCAAACCTTTCCCCCTTTTTGCAATCTGTTCTGAATCAGGGAGCCAGGGTTTTCTTTTTTCTCCAAACCGTTATAAATGATGCCTTCCCAAACCCCCCGTGTCAGTCAACCCGCACTGGTTGGCCCCCATCCAGTACAGAAAACAACATAAACTCACCACTTCAAACCCCAAAAATCCTCACAGTGTTTTTTTCCCCCACATCTCCTCCCCCCAACTCTGTCCCAAACCCCCCACCCCCCGTTTCCCCTCCGCCTGGCTGATGAAAATCAGACTACATTCCTCAATCAATTTCCCAAACCCCCCAGCCCGTCTCCCAAAAATTTCACACGTGCAGCCAAACCGGGCCCCATGGAATAAAGCTACCGCGGGCGGTCAGGCACAATTTACAAACCCCAAAATTTTTAAAAAGGGCCCTGAAAAACAATTTTTTCTCACCGGCCAAACCCAAAACCCTAACTGCTAACACCCTGCACTTCCCCACACTAGGGCCAAATCACAGGCACTTATCGTAAATTTGAAATTTTCTGTCAGGGTGGCTGGGCACCCAAAAATTTTAAGGGAAAAAACCCCAACCTCTTATTATTAACATGGCTGGAAACCTAGTAAACTGAGCCTTCTTAAACCCTTTGTCTCACCCCCTACACCATAATGATTTAAAGCTCCGCGACAGGGTCCCTCAACCTCCCTACTCAAATTTGTAAGTTCTTTTTAAAATTTTTTTTCCTACACAAAGCCCTCTAATTTGTAAAGTGCCTTTCGGAATATGTTGGCGGGTATAGAAATAAAGATTATTTTTATTATTATTAATTTTTATGACTGACCTTTTTCAAAAGAAAGAAAACAGGCCCTGGAAAACCGGGAAGGGTTTCCACACACAATGCCTAGGCCAGTCTGGGTTTTAAAAATACCTGCCCCCAAACCCCCCTAATTTTGATGCCGCCACCCCCGCCTGATGCCACACTTCCCCCCTGACATTTTTTTACGCCTACCCCATCTTTACCGGGGCTGGGATTGCCAAACCCCCCTCAAAAACTGTTCCCTTTTGCCACTCAAAAGACCTCATGCGCCCGCTTTTTGCCGTTCATTCCCCACCTGGTTTATTGTGCCCCTGTCCCCGACCTCATTCCGCTGCTTCCATGCCTCCACACTGTGTCCCTTTTTGCCACTTTCCCCCAACCCCCATGCTGCTGCCGCCCGTGACCCCCGCTCTCAGTCCAAATTTTGGCCTTTTTTTTCTGTGGCTTCCCCCCTGTTTTTCCACCCCATCCAAATGTCATTGTCCCCGCCTGATCTCATGCTTTCTGCTGTCGGGCCCCCACACTGTGTGATTCTGCCACTTCCCGTGGGAAAACTGTTTTGCCGCCCCAAAATGCATTTGGGCCCCTGGGTGACCTCAAACTGCTTTCCGCCGGGGACCTCCACAAATTGTTAAAATTTTTTGGGCCAAAAATGTGGCCTAATAAAAGTTTTTTGGGGGGCCTTTCCCCCCAAATTTCATTGTGCCCCTGCCTGATCCATACTGCTGCCGCCTTTACCCCCAAAACATTTGTGTGTTTTGTCCCACTCTGGGGCCAAAATACTTTTTTTGCCCCCTCCAGAATTTTCCATTGTCCCCCTCCCTGATCTCAATACTGCTGGGGGGCCGCCCTCCACACTGTGTGTTTGGGTGCCACTCTGGGGCCTATTACTGTTTTGGGCCGGGCCTCCAGAATTCTTTGTGCCATGCTGATCCCTTCTTTAATGTGCCCCCCGGGTGACCTCCCACTGTTAAATTGTCCCCACTTTTGTGGCCTAATACGTTTTCCGCCTCCAGAATGTCTTTTGTCCCCCACGCCGATTTTCATACAGCTGCCGCCGTGCCCCTCCACACTTTTGGGGATTGTGCCATTTCGGGCCTTTTTTACTGTTTTCCCACCCCAAATGTCATTGGCCACTCCCTAAATCCCCAAAAGGGCTGCCGCCGTGACCCCCAAATACGGGTGTGATTTTTGCCACTCTGTGGCCCTAATACTGTTTTGCCGCCTCCAAAATGGCCATTGTGCCACTGAATGACCTCATCCCTGCTCCCGCCGTGACCCCCGCTCTCAGTCATTTTTGCCACTCTGGGCTTCCCGTGTTTTGGGGCACCCCGAATGTCGTCCCAAACCCCCTGACCTCTTGCTGCGGGTGGCTGCCGCTTTTAAACCCCCACACTCTGCCCACTAATGTTGCCACCTGAGCTCTCAGCTTGTTTTTTTTCCCGTTTTTCGCGGGCATGACTTTATCAGGCTACTTTCCCCGGGTTTGGGTTTTTTTTGGTCAGTTTTGCCCTCTTAAGTCCCCAGGGAATTTTATAGTGAAGCGATTCTAAAAAAGCGGCGGCAGTCATCTGCCCTGGCATACTAAAAAAACAAAAAATTGTTTTTGGGAAACCAAACAAAAACTCTTGCAGCCCCGGAAAAAAGCTGCTTTTTAACGGGGATTTGTCCCCAAGTAATTTTTGGGCCGAATTTTTTTTTGTCGGAAAATTTTGGCGAAGTGGGCCGAATTTGAATTTTTGGAAATTCCCCCCCTCTCTAATTGTTTTTGTTTTCAACCCAAAGAAAATTGTAAACCCTACAAAGGGTTTTCCCAAAAAAGATGAAAAGGGGACACCCCCAATTAGCATTGATTAAACCCCATTTCCTGCTTGGGTAGTAAATTGGGGGTCTGGTTTAAAATAAAAAATATTTTTTGAAAGCTTCCCGGGGCCCCATTTAAAAAAAAAAAAAAAAAAACCCCAATTTCTATTTCTTCCCTTCCTCCAGTCCTCTGTTCCAGTTTTCTATTTGATGTGTTGTTCTTCCGGACAGGCATGTAATGGGCTGCTGCACTCACATGCCTCTGCTTCCATCACCATTCAGAGCTGTAAATGAGTGACATGTGACTGCTGCAGTCAATCAGTACTGACATGCCTGTCTTTGAGAACACCACACCAAACAGAAGACCGGAGACAACGCGCTGGAACAGAGGAATGGAGGAAGGAGAGGTTTTTTTCTTTATTATCAATATGGGACTTAGCATGGAGCTTTCTACTTATTGTTTAGACAAACTGGACAACCCCTTTAAATCTATTTTAAAATGCCATTTTGCTAACACCATCTTTTCCTGCATATTAAAAAAAACATTCTGAAATCTTGCAATATATAGACCATCAGCTGAACCCCATAATAGGCCGACATCCCCTGTTTTGTAAAGATAACTTTACAGTTGCAATTTATTCATCACTCTCCTAGACCAGATGAAACTGGAGGCAGAGAATGCACAATAATGGACACAGTTTTTACTGCCTGCACAAGTCACTGAGCATGCTCACAACTTCCCATAGAAATCAATAAGCCACTATTTGACTGAGCCTTTTTACATCTTTATGGTTACTGTAAGAATTGCCCAAAATAAGTCAGACTACATCATCTCTTTCTGAGAGCTCTATGGGCATGTTTTATGGCCATTCACTACAGCAACATTTAACATCTCATCAGAGATTCTACTTATTTAATTTTTTACATAAGTTATTACATTACCTGTTTCCCGCAACATCTAAGACGTGGAGTTCAGTAGCTTGTGCAATTTCTGGGGGGAAGTCTAGTTAATCTATTTTCACGAACACAGAAAACATTAAGACTGCAGCAACCACCTATCTGTAAAGAGAAATGAAACGACATAACTATTGCATTCTACAATATATTATAGCATATTGAAATATGCATCACAGAAACATGGAAAGGTTGTATGCAGCCTTATAAAGCCTTACACATGACCTACACCATATCTCTTATTGTATAACTTGCAATATCGGTTCTGGAGCATCATTGTGACAAAGCAAAATTTAACATGACCACGATCTCACAGATTTTCATTTCATCTGTTCTTAAACAAAAGCCATTGAAAATGTTAAGATAATGCACCATAATATCAAAGCAGAGAAAGTTACCTGTCAAGTATATCTTTGCTACATTTGTATTTAAAAATAAATGGCTCATATAATAAATGATAAAACTAAATGGCTCATATAATAATATAATGATAAAAATACATGGCTCATATAATAAATCTTAAGAGAACATATTATTAAAGAGGTTTTTCCACAAAGAAAAGTGTTCTGCACAGGTCCGTCTCTTAGCTAGCTGCATGCCAACTATGCATGAAAATGGCGTTTGCGGTCATCCTCCCCATTCACTTCTATGCGAGCTCCTGAGTATAGCCGAGTGCAAATACTCGGCTATTTTCGGAACTCCCATAAAAGTGAATGGGGAGGGTGGTCGCAAGCGGTACCCCTTTCATTCTTATGCACGGTCGGCTTTCAGCTAGTTAAGAGTCGGACCTCTGCAGAATTACCCTTTAAATATCATTCCCAATCTGACTGTAAATGCATGGATAGGATTTTCCTGTAAAAAATATTGACTATATACAAAATGCTGTTTTGTAAAAAAAATATCTGTAAAATTTCCAGTGTAAAAACAATAGACAGACACTAGTGCCATAGCTTTCAAAAGGACATATGCATAGGCCCACAAGTGATCCGAAGGGTAGGTTCAAAACACATCTCTGGGATGCAAGATGGGGACATTATTATGGCCACCAGTTAATATCCACAGTAACCACTGTGTGCAGCAGGAACAGCATCTAGATGAGCTGTAAATCAATAATGTTCTGGTAGGTTATCAATGATATTTGGAGACATGCTGACTGCATCCCAGCTTGAGGAAGTGTGGGAGAGGATCTATAGAGCAAACATGGTCACTAAGGTTGTTCCCCAGATGCCGAATTGGGTTTAAGACTGAGAAATTAGGGGGCCAAGGTAGTACTTGAAAATCTTAGTCAAACTCTTCCAACCAATGTCTGACATTTCTAGTCATATTACATGTTGCAATATTTTGCTGGAAGATCTCATCCGCCACAGGAAAGACAATCAGCATGCATAGGTATACATAATTTGGATGGATTCCTACACAAATCAGTTGAGAGTGCCTTCCACATGGATGAGATGCCACAAAAACATTTCCCAGACCAAAACCTTGCCGGCACCAGCTTGTCTTCTTCCAGCAATGGTTGCAGGATGTTTAGTTTTTCACTGGACGCACCAACATCTAAGAGTATGTTCACATAGCGTAACTGCGGGACGTATTTTAGCATGTAATTGCGCTGCAATATGTCCAAAATACGCCCCACAATTACGGTAATTCATAAGTGGCAGGTAAAACAATTCACACGTTAGTTCTTCCCACTGCTTACATGCCAGAGAGAGTGAAATTGAATGGAAGCAGTCAGTATTTTAGAAGCATGCGCTGGCGTATTGTGGCGTGCACAGTACGTGCCACAATACGCGGTGCGAACATATCCTAAAAGTTCAATGAATCAGAAAATGGAACTCATTGAAGAAAGCTACCCATTTCCAATTAGCTGTTGTCCAATTACTATACTGCTGTGAAAATTTAACCCATTACTGCCGACAAAACTTTATTAGCAGAGGTGCAACAACCATTGGTCTGCTTCGAAACCCCATACACAGTAGGGTTGTTTTAGACACACAGTTGGTAGCCTCCTGGCTCATTGTAGCAGTAAGCTGCTCCATTGTAGAGTGTCATTCCACCCTTGTGCATTTTCGTAAATGACATACAACTTTCACATAAATGGCACCTAGCGTGCCACATGGTCCCACTTGTTTACTCTTAATACAACTTTTACCACAAAAGCACAGGAAAAATTCACAATCTTTATTAGTTTCTGAAAAAAGAATCGTCTGAACGTCGTTGCGTGTTTTACATTGAAACTAAAGTAAATCACACTGCAGATTGTTAGATGCGTGTTGGGGTTAGAAGAAAAAAAATCCAGAGACGCGCATCTAAAAAACGCCGTATGAACATGTCCTAACAGGCTGTTAAGTAGGACGACAAATAATAACAAAAAACCACTCAATCCAAGTATGACTATTGCTTAGATGGAGTATAGTCAAAATTAAAAGCTTGAATTTTATTTGAGCAATATATCCATCCTACATAACCATCATAATTATAAACTTACTTGTAGGCCTCAGTTTGATATCTCAATGTGATCTTCACCTAATTTTTAAGAAAAATGCAGGACGCATAAGATTCCTATAAGCTAAAGGTGATGTCTGACTTAAAAATAAAAATTCAGAATGGCAGCAAGTACACAGCTATACATTTTTTTTTTTTATGGTGACGTAGTCTATTTATTTTCCAAGTTAGACAATTGCTTTAAATCTGCACAACAGCCCATCTAGGGAATTCCTAAGGCAGAGAAAATAAATTTATGCAAGTAGGAGTATGCAAAGGCTTCTAGTGTTCCACATGCAAAGATCTGTACACAAAAAAGACATAGCTCTGTTCAGTGACGTCACAAACTGAATTACAATGTCCTGCCAAAGACAAAGATTGGCATGTCAGCTCTGCTATTAATAGCTGAGCATGTTAGAGGAACACTGCTAATAGGAGTGTTTAAACCGCAGGGTGGAAGGCTACAGAGCTCTAAAAGGGATAGAGTTTGTCAATAACAAGCAAAGACACTCCTGTGCTGCTGATGAGACACGGCAGATAGAGACATCATGGCCAGGGCAGTTGGAGCAATGAAAGCAGAGAGAGGGGGTCAGTAACCTAGGAAAGCTTGTACATACAAGCACCAGATCAGAACTGCGCCAGCTCTGAAAG
The DNA here is from genome assembly GCA_025379985.1 of Phyllomedusa bahiana. Classification (NCBI taxonomy): domain Eukaryota; kingdom Metazoa; phylum Chordata; class Amphibia; order Anura; family Hylidae; genus Phyllomedusa; species Phyllomedusa bahiana. Next base: position 14,723 of record JAODAL010050278.1, read on the forward strand.
GAAGCAAAGTCAGAACAGCAATATATTTGGTAATAGTCTTTACCTTTGCCGACACACTTAAAGCTAATCATTATGGTAAGAATACCCCTTTAACATTAATGAGTATTGTCTAACCTTCACTCCCAATATCTAAACAAAACTCAAAGTTTTTAGATTTTTTTTTTTTTTTTAAAGGAGGGGAAACTATTAATCAAAAGTTACGATAGGCCCATTCCTTTTAATAGCTTTAAATAGATCGCTAGTTGTCCTCTTCATACCTGGATTTTTAATATCTCTACATTTCTGAGGGTCAAGAGAAATTGCTTTCCGCTTTAAAATATGAACTACGTGTTCAAATTTTTTGGGAAAACAATTTAATCACAAAAGCTTATGATCAACAAGAAGTAACAAAGCTAAAGAAGAGATTGGTACACTACCTGGAGAAAAATAATAAAACCTAAACATGAAAAACTAAATATGAAGGAACTGAAAATGGGCCTTTAGCGCTCTATCACTAAAGGCAAAGTAGATTTTGCAGGAAGATTGTAAAAAAGCATCAGCTATTTGTCAGCCTAATGTAATAGGTGAACTACTTAAACCTGAATTCATATCCCACAACGCATACATTATTGGAAATGCACTAGCTCATACACACACACATATATATATATATATATATATATATATATATATATATATATATATCTTTTGATTAGTAGATTCCCCTCCTCTATAAAAATAGATCTAAAAACTATGAGTTATGTTTAGATATTGGGAGTGAAGGTTAGACAATACTCACTAATGTTAAAGGAGTGTATATATGATCACCTGAACCAAATCTTATTTAATCAAGGAAAGTATAAAAAAAAAACTACTGTGGTCTTCACAATCCTCTTGCAATAGGACAAGCTAGATGGCAAAACAAGTGATAGGAATAGGCCAAAAGGAATTTGAATGAAAAAAATAACTTTTAGCATGCCAAAGGAGTTGAAAAGAAAACTCTTCTTGACTTAAAACAGTTTTATTGCTTCTAAAGAAACATGAACTTGTGTTCTGTGCATTATTTGAGGTTTGACAGCGCTGCTTCTTTTTTTTAATTATTTTGAAGATTTCTCATTTACTGCAAATAAATACAAAATTTTTTGCTTTGAATTTTGGAGACATGTCAGTAGTTCATATAATAAAATAACAATGTACATTTTTCTCCAAAATGAAATTTTGCAGTGTTCTCTTAATTGTGTGTGTGTGTGTGTGTGTGAGACAAGTGTGTAATTTAACCCTGTGATATATGTAAAAGACCCTTCGAAGTATAAATTTTGCCACATAAATTGAATATGCATATTATTTTTGGGGGGGGATTAAACAGATTAGGTGTAAAACAGAAGGTGTAAGCATAATAACATATATGTAGGACACATTCAAAGGCCACTCTGTAGTAATGAGAACATTTATGGACTGTATATCATCTCCTATCTAGATACTTTAGGAAAAAGGGAGAGATTGTAAGAACAAAAGAACATTTTATAACTGGAGAGAAAAAAACAACCAAGTCTAATTGGAGATGAAGGGACTAAAAATATATTCTAAATAGCAAGTCTAAATAAAGATTCACTTTAAATACATCAATACCAATGGGCTTGAATAATGAGATTGAGCAATTTGGTTTCAAGTCTTATAAATACATGGGCATGTACATACAGTGGGAAAATAAGCATTTGATACACTAGCGATTTTGCAAGTTTTTCCACTTACAAAGAGTGGATAGGTCTGTAATTTTTTTTTTTTTATCAGAAGTAGACTTCAACTGTGACAGACCGAATCTAAAAAAAATCCAGAAAATCACAGCCAGTCTCAAGACCTGTATCCTATCTAAAATCTTTGAAGTTAGCTGGAAGTCAATGTAGCCCAGTGACAGCCCCGAATCCTGAAAAATCTGGAGAAGATCTGTATGGAGGAGTGGGCCAAAATGCATGCTGCAGTGTGTGCAAACTTGGTCAAAAAATTACAGGAAATGTCTGACCGCTATAATTGCAAACAAAGGTTTCTGTACCAAATATTAAGTTCTGTTTTTCTATTGTATCAAATACTTATTTCATGCAATGAAATGCAAATTGATTATTTAAAAATCATATAATGTGATTTTCTGGAATTTTTTTTTTTACAATCTCTCACAGAAGTGTACCTACGATAAAACTTACAGACCTCTCCCTTCTTTGCAGGTAGGAAAACTTGTTAAATCTTCAGTGTATCAAAAACTTATTTCCCCCATTGTATATTATAGAGTAGGGTTGGTGCTCACAGGCTGAATGATATGGGCTGCTGCAATATTGTTTGACAGAGAAAAAACTTTGAGCTTTTGGTTTATTTTGCTACCTGCAACCTCTATATTTTTTGCTTCCTTTCCAATAAAAAGGCAGAAAGGACTCAAGCTTGGAACATTTAAAGCCATGTCTCTGTAAAGCTGGACTATGCTTTTTATATTCTATATACTAAATAAATGACTTTTTTTTTGCTATATTTACTTATTTAAATATATGGAACATTTTTGGGATATTTATATGGGAAAAATAGTAAATCCTAAAATAAACTTAAGCTTTTTTTTTAAGCCCACTGACACTTAATTCCGTTAATGTCCCACACTATATTAATAGCATGGCGGAATTAAGAAGCTATACAGCAGGATCATGTGCCAAATTTGCTCCTTAGCAAGTGTCAGTTATTTGTAATGGCCGACGCCCACCGTTAGCGAATAGGATCAGAGATATCAGCCATTTCACCACTTAGATGCCATGGTCAATGCAAAAAAAAACAGACTAACAGCAGATCACTAAATTGACAATATACTTAAGTTTATACAGTGGGTTGCAAAACTATTCATACCCCTTGAACTGCTCCTCATTTTTAAACGTTACAGCCCCAAACTTAAATGTGCTCATTCATATTTTATGTGATACAGCAACACAAAGTAGCGAGTATTTGCTAAGTATAGAGAAAATATGTGCTTTTCCAAATGAAACAACTGAAAAGTGTAGCAAAAATACATTTGTGGCTGCAATGTTTAAAAATAAGGAGCTGTTCAAGGGGTATGAATACTTTTGTAACCCACTGTAAGTAATGAAAAATAGTGTAAAAGTGATTAATGATTTCATGGTTAAGTCCTCCAGAGTGACTAAACATTTTTTAATATATTTTTCAAAACTTTTTTAAAAGTTCCAAACATCCTACTGTCACCATTTTGCAAATGAAAAAACCAAAAGCAAAAAAATGAAACAAATTGCAACTTAAAAAATTAAATTCTAGGTCTTAGAAAATGGCAAGTAAAAAGAAGTTTTAATTAAACTTTGCTTTTTTATTCCCCATAGAATGAGCAAATGCTATCTTGAAATACTTATATATTACAAGTCACACCTTGAAAGAGGAGTAGTAAAATGGCAGGCTTGGAGGCCTTCATTTGTCCCCAGCTGCCAAGACAACCAGTCAGTAATTATGTGATTAAACAGCTGTGATTAGAGTTCGTTCTGATTTTGAAACCTAATGGCTCGTCAGCTGTATTTAAAAGCCAGTGCCTGCCGCCTATGGAACAGGCTCAGCCTTTACCGACACCGTAACGTATAGTTATATTTGATGTCAGCTGGGGCTTTCTAAGGATGTCCATCTTGGAGGAAGGACACTGGTTTGTTTTCCGAAAAAAGACTGGCGAGTTTGTGGTCTTTGACAAGATAGTGAGTTACAGTTCATGTGGTGTTGCTGACCACAGCCATTATTTGTTTTTCTTATTTTAAGTTTTATTGAAAAACAAAAGATGAGAAAAAAGGAAAATGTACAAAACAATTCTTGGTGATTGGTAAACTCAACTCGGAAGCCTAAAATAATAGATAAAAGATTGCAGTGGAGTCCTAATATAGTTGAGACGCTATCCCGATCAAGAGAGTATATGCATGGGCCACGGAGCATCTGTGCTGGACCTCAGTGCTGTTCAGTGATGAAAGTTGAATCACTGAGCATAAGTGATGGCCGCCAACGATGTTGGAGACGTCAAGGTGAGCGCTATGCATCAGCCAGGTCAGGTACTCTTGCCGGTCTTCTAGCATGTAGACCAAGCTCGTTTTCTGGCACAGGAGGATTTGAGAACATGTTGTATAATCCGCCGGCGTTTTGCCATTGGTTTCCCATACAATTAATTGTACAGGCCGATGGCAAAGAAACAGTTAGCAAATACAGTGGCACAAACGCGGTCGTGCATCAGAAAAAAATGGTTCGCTTTCCAACGTTTTTGTCCTGCTGTGTGGACCTAGCCTTAAGGTATTCAGTCACAATTTTCTCTGCTTTTGACTCAGAACTTCTGCTCCAAATCCTATAATCCCATATATCACAGAGCTCAGCTTCTCTCCTATCACATTCTGCTCTCAGAAAGGGTAACATAAACCACCTGACAGGTTTGCGTTAAAGGAGTTGTCTCCCTACAGAGTTTCATAGGATGCATGAATGAAATACTCCGTCACTTCCTGGTTTAGACTGACTCTAATTTGCATACAGCTCCATGGTGTATTCAATGCTGTGCTTTCAGTTGCTAATTAGTTCAGATTAGCTCAGAAGCTTCTTGGAAACTACAAGCAGGACTTTTTATCTGATCCCTGAAACAAAAGCCCTAATTAGAGCCGTTTACTTTAGATAAATCAAGCTTTTTACTGCCCAGCAGCACAGAGGCTGCCGCGACCTGTGTGATGACCTCACTCCCTGCTATCACATAGAACAAACAGCAGGGGGGAGAGCTGTACACAGGTCGGTTACTGAAATAGCCAGGGAGGTGATTAATTCACTTGTATCTCCTTAACAAAAACAGATAAACAAAGCAATATATTTGGAAAATGTCTTCATTTTGTGTTCCCTACAATTTGAAAGCAATTCTTTGTAGCGAGACAACCCCTTTAAGTATAACATCCCTATCTTCAAGGCAATCAGAAAGGCCAAACTGATCGGCCTCAGTCTAACATTTTCTTTATAAATGTCTGTTAAGAGCACCAGTACACTATTTGCCCTAGTGAAAAGTAGTACTTGCATAGGGCAATTGTTTGGTGTGAATAGCTGCATGAAGAAGTGTTCATAATTTGTGCAACTGTTCACTTCCATGACAATTGCCTCTACACGCATTTTCTAGCTCATTAACGAGTGTTTACACAGGGCAACTGATCAGCAATTAATGTTTTCAAGAACATATATTTGTCCAATAATTGGCCCTTACACAAGGACCTTGCAGGGAATCTATATTATATAATTGTCCAAATTATTGGACAAATATACGTTTCTTAAATAAATATATAATATATATATATATATATATATATATATATATAATATATATATTATATATATATATATATATAATTAATGTGGGTGTGTAAATATATTTACCAATTAAAATGAGATACCAATATTCTTTTCCTCTTAGTGGCTTTAATTTACTGGGGTTCTTTGTTTTTTTTTTTATTCCTGTTGTCTGTATATGATTATGTTGGCAGCAATCCTGCCTGAACTGCTTTTAACAGAATTTAGAGAGCTCTTTTACCGCAACTTCATTGATATGAGTCTGAACAAGAGCAGACCCATTGACTTCTGCAGGACAGTTTTCTAATCATGATGTGTGACCTGGGAATAAATCACTGTGCAGGGAATAGGAGAGGGAGAGCTGTGACTATCTCCTATTGTGACTGGTGAATCCTGTGTTATCTATACAAATTAGTATTACCTTGCCTGTGCAGATAATGACACTGCTAAAAGGTTTTATCTATAGAACAAGTAGTGTCAGACTATTATTAGACATAGTGGCCAAAGTGAAAACTGCAGGATTTCAGGAGTTTAAAAAATACTAAATAAATAGTCATATGACAAAGATGAATAAAGCAATAAACTACTTTTACAATGGGAAGTACTAAACCAATCATCTGGCATTTTATCAACTTGTCTATAAACTTTCCCTACCAGTCACTTTTCTTCTGCCTACTCTTACAGCCTAATTCTGTATTGTTCCAAATACTGCATTATAACTGTATTATAAAAAAACACTACACTCACCGGCCACTTTATTAGGTACACCATGCTAGTAACGGATTGGACCCCCTTTTGCCTTCAGAACTGCCTCAATTCTTCGTGGCATAGATTCCACAAGGTGTTGCAATGATGCTCAATTGTCCCCAAGGGGCCCAAAAGTGCCAAGAAAATTTTTCCCCACACCATGAAACCACCACCACCAGCCTGAACCGTTGATACAAGGCAGGATGGATCCATGCTTTCATGTTGTTGACGCCAAATTCTGACCCTACCATCCGAATGTCTTAGCAGCAATCTTCTACTGTCCAATTTCGATGAGCTTGGGCAAATTTGGAGCTTCGGGTTTCCTGTTCTTAGCTAAAAGGGAAAGTGGCACCCGGTGGGGCCCTTTTTGCTGCTGTAGCCCATCTGCCTCAAAGTTCGCCGTACTGTGCGTTCAGAGATGCTCTTCTGCCTCCCTTTGGGTTGTAACGGTGGCTATTTGAGTCACTTTTGCCTTTCAAATCAGCTCGAACCAGTCTCCCCATTCTCCTTTGACCTCTGGCATCAACAAGGCATTTCCGCCCACGGGACTGCCCCCTCACTGGATGTTTTTTCTTTTTTCGGACCATTCTCTGGTAAACCCTAAGATGGTTGTGCGTGAAAATCCCCGGAGATCAGCATTTCTGAAATACTCAGACCCCGCCCTTCTGGCACCAACAACCATGCCACGTTCAAAGGCACTCAAATCACCTTTTTCCCCATACTGATGCTCGGTTTGAACTGCAGGAGATTGTCTTGACCATGTCTACATGCCTAAATGCACTGAGTTGCCGCCATGTGATTGGCTGATTAGAAATTAAGTGTTAACGAGCAGTTGGACAGGTGTACCTAATAAAGTGGCCGGTGAGTGTATGTTACATTGTTGTGCATTGTATGGCTATTCAACATGTTCAATTTCAATGTACTGTATATTTACATATCTCATCTTTTATGCCAAACTATAATAACTTACTTGGGTCACAAGACCCTCTTCTAATGAAAACTTAACTTTGCAGGATATTGGAGGAGTTTCACCTTCCTGAGGATTCAGAGCAGATATTTTCCACAGCCCGTTGCAAACATTTCTTAAAATCTCATTCACACTACTGCAACTATAATATGCTGCAGATTTTCTGAATACGACTGCTGCAGAAAATCTGCAGCACATATACCACTACCAGACAGGGTCAGCCAATTTAAAGTTGTGTTTAATAGGAAAACATATAAAGTAATTTGTTAAACTTGTTGTTGCTGCACCAGGACAAGAACATCCCAAGTCACTGAAGAGTACACGTGGTCACACAATCTGTGACAGACCTCCACTATAACCTGGTAAATCCTTAAAGCTCCAACAACTGCATAGAATAGAATCGCTTTGCTTGCAGAACTGGTTCCACTACATTTTTCACATGCCCATTTGGTTTTGCATAGGACTTTCCTCAAAAATCTCTGAACAAAAGTCTTACTGCAATGCAGCAATAGCATGAAGCATAAACTATAGCACACATCTAATACTATCCCTGCTGGGTTATGTGAATCTCTTAATATAGCAATGAGTGCTGCAACTATATTTTCTTACAATCTTCAGTTATAAGCAACTGAAAACTAAAAACCCCTGATATGTTATGAGAAGTAAAATTGTATTAAATTTGTTCAGGGAACATTGCAAATTCCAATCATTGTACATAAAATGTTGAGATCTATGTGAAACTTCCCAGGAAATTCCCAGAAAATTGAGTTTTTGACCTTAGGGTGAATTCACACGGCATTTACCTAACAGATAGCGGCACAGAGTGTGCGCACTGCTACATGCCGGGTGTACAGCACGTACATCTAAATCGGTCTGGACGCGCCACCATTCACTATCGTTTTCTATTCTTTCTCCCGGTGCTCAGTACGCATCAGGAAATATGCTGTAAAATCATAGCACTTTATTATTATTATTATTATTATTATTTATTGCGCCATTGATTCAAGGGTGCTGTACATTCAAGAGGATTACAAACATAACAGAAGTCAAACAAGTTCAATGCTGACAGTATGTGACAATCAACTGGCACAGAAGGAGAGAGAACCCTGCCCGCGAAAGGCTTACAATCTACAAGGACGGGGCAAAGAGACAGAAGGTGAGGGGCAGACATGTTTATGGAGGGTGTAGTGACAGCAGGGGTACTATAGTTTATAGGCTATCCTGAAAAGATGGGTTTTCAGGTTGCTTTTGAAGCTGGTGAAAGTGGAGGAGAGTCTGATGTGTTGGGGCAGTGAGTTCCAGAATGTGGTGGAAGCACGAGAGAAGTCTTGGTGACAGCTGTGTGAGGAACTGATAAGAGGAGAGCAGAGAAGAAGGTCCTGTGAGGAGCGGAGATTGCGTGAGGGGGAGTATCTGGAGATTAAGGCAGAGATGTATGGAGGGGAGAGGTTATGGAGAGCTTTGTAGGTCATGGATAGCAACTTGAAGTGAATTCGCTGGGCAGTGGGAAGTCAGTGAAGGGATTGGCAGAGGGGAGAGGCAGAGTAGCGAGGAGAGAAGTGGATAAGAAGGGCAGCAGAGTTGATGATGGATTGAAGGGGGGCAAGAGTGCTAGATGGGAGGACACAGAGAAGGATTTGCAGTAGTCTAGGCGGGGGATGACGAGGGCATGGACCAGCATTTTTGTATGTCCCGGGTTGAGGAATGAGCGGATTCATGAAATATTTTTCAGGGGAGGCGGCAGGCGGAGGTGAGGGCTTGGATGTGTGGTTTAAAGGACAAAGCTGAGTCAAGGGTTATCCCAAGGCAGCGGACTTGCGGGACTGGTGAGAGTGTGGAGCCGATGACTGTAAGGCCTCGTTCACACGGCTTATTTGGGCACGGAATGGCGCCGTACTCCGCGCCGGATTTGCGCTGCAATACGGCGCCAATCCGTCCCTGTCATTACGGTAAAACCACTGCTCTCATAGAGAACAGTGGGTTCCGTCGCTCCTCCCGCTCGGGCGAATCCGCCGCGGGGGGAGAAAGTGACATGCACATTATTTACGGCGCGTACGCGCCGTAAACAATGCATTGTCTATGGGGCCGGGAGCGGCGCCCCCGCCGCGCTCTGGCCCCGCCCCTTATTCATGGCGGATTTGTGAGCTCAATACGGCTCACAAATCCGTCGAGAATAAGGGCCCCGTGTAACAGGGGCCTAATAGAGAATCGGGTGGGGGGTTGAGGGCCGGTGGAAAGATTGAATTCCTTTTTCTCTAATTAATTTTTTAGGGGGAGGGGGAGAAGAATGAGGATATGGACCCCGAAAATCTGGGATCTTGGGAAACTTTAAAAGATTGATGTCGGGGCCAGAGTTTTAAAGTTTGGGTTTTAAAATCACAAAAACAGGTGGTATTGAAATTTGTGTGAAAGCCCAAAGAAAATGACCCCAAACCAAAAGTGTAAATAGAGAAGAGTAGTTGGCACGGGGCTGACCCTTGGGGGGACCCAAAAAGAGGAGCGAGGAAAGGGGGGGGGGGAGCAAGAGTGAGAGACGCCCGGAAAATTTTGCTCAGGGAAGGTACGAGGAAAATCCAGGAAAAAAGGGCGAGTCCAAGAAATGAGTGCAAAAGATTTTATGGTATTTGTTGCCGTACTTTGGGCGTTCTGCAATGCAATTATGCCCCCAAATTTAATTTCCCCCATATAGGGCCGTGTTAACACCAAACTTAAAAAAGCCCTTTTCAGATTAAAAATTAAAAACAAAAATAGGCTGAAGCTATATGATCAAACATACATACATACATAATCAGCTTTGAACTCGCTGCAATTCCGATACTATCCCCTGGTCTCTGTTTACTTCCTCTTCTGTACTCCGCACATGTCCATTGCAGCCCATCAGAGGGGGTTTAGCCCAAACACTGACAACCCCCAACCACCCACTGTTCCCCCTGATTTTCCTGCCCTCGGTCACATGGGTGACCCAGAAAACAAAAGTTAAAAAAGAGAGTAGGGGGGAAAAAGCCGGCAACTTCATAGCTGGAATGCTGATGAGAGGAAAGGAGAGGTTAAAATTTTTTTTTTTGTTTTATTTTTTCAGCCCCCAACCTAATTTTTTTTTCATTTTTTACCCGTTGGAAAAACCCCCCTTAAAAACAGGTTTTAATAATTTAAAGCAAAAGTTTGACCACTGAGACTACAGACTTTTTCTTGCTGGCGCCCAACTCTTCCAGGGTGGCTCCAAGGTCTTAGTGAGATTTTTCTTTTAATTTTTTTGGTAAATAGTGGGTTTTTTTCTGTATCGATTTAAATCCCCAAAAAAAGATACCCCCAAATGGGGGCTTTTAAAATCACATGCATGGTGCTCAGCAGTAAATGTGTAGATAACTGACAAGCCAATAAACTGACACTTGGGAAAAGGGAAAGGGGGCCCAAAATTTTTTTTATTTTTAATAGAGCAAAAAACCTTAAAGGATTTTTTTTACTTAGACCGGGAAAAATTTAAAAATCCCCTGAACGGTGTTTAGTCTCTGAAGGGAGGAAAAAGGGCATTCAAAATCATAAATTGGGGATCCTCCCCGCTTGCCTTGGGGGAAAGGGGAAAAAAAAAAGAGAAACTGCGACATGCGGGGTCCCCAAATTTTCCTTTTTTTCTCTTCCCCGGTCAAAAGGGTCCCACCTCACTAGGAAAGGGTGGTGGGCCGAGGGGGTAAAACAGGGCCCCCGAAAATGAAAGCCATTTTTTATTTAGACCGTTAGGGTAATCGGGGGGATGGGGGTTTAAAAGGGTTTTTTTCCCCATGCAGTTTTTTAGAGAGCCACAGCCGGTTTAGAACACACTTCCTTATCAAAAAGTGGGCTGCTACAGCTGACACAACCATCGCTGTTCCAAGCATTCCTATACACTTGCACTCTTGGGGATTGGGAATTTCTCAACTTCAAAGCTCCCAAAGAAAGGTTTTTCCTTTGGGGTAAATAAGAAGCTTTCAAAGTCAGTAGCTAGAAATAAGACTCTGCAGAAGGTGACTCACCATAGATGGACTGAGTGACTGATGGCACTAGAGCAATGAAATTTTAAAAGATCAGAAGAGGTGGGGGGGAAAAAGTCAACCAGATAAACTGTAAATTTCTAAGAAGAGAAAAATCTTCTATATTTTTTTCCCGACCAAAGAAAAATCAACAATACATTGTATTTTTGAAAAAGTCTTCAATTTCCTGTCCCTTAAAAAGCTAAAAATTTGTATAAAAAAACCCCTTTAAAGGGGAAACTGTCGCCAATTTTTTTTTTTACTTATTAAATCAAGACCCGATCCATATTCTTTTCCTCTCATCGTTTTTATTTCCCTGATTGAAATTTCTCTATTCGCTGTCTATATATGATTGGGGGAAGACATTCTTACTTCACTGCTTTAAACAGCATCAGAGAGATACTTTACAGCAGTTTTCATGCACAAGGAACTTTAAACAGATTATTCCCCATAGACTTGTAAAGGGAAGTTTTCACTGTGAAGGGGGGGAAGGGGGAGCTGTGACATCTACTCTTGTGACTTTGGTTTTCGTTTTATCTTACACAATGGTTCCTCCTTTCAGTTTGACCCTGCATTTACTGAAATGAGCACACTGCTGAAAAGCTCTCTAAACAAGCAGGAAGTGCAAGTTTATTATGCTTAGGGGCCAAAAAGTGAAAACTGCGGGACTTAAAAATTTATTAAAAAAATACGAAAATGATGGGGAAAATTAAAAAAAAAAAAAAAAATTCCAAAAAAATGTTTTAAACATAAAAATGTGAGTTAAACAATAAGTCATTTTTTGATGACACCTTCCCTTTAAATGTATATGGCGTGACTGCTCCTTTAAAAATACTCAAGTCAAGTCACTTGACTGTGATAAAAAGTTCTTTGAATAATGAAACCTTCACATGGGGCAACATGTGTTTAGTATTCATTGTAAGGCACTAAGCTGAATATATGTTTCAAGGTGCTGTCCAGTTCATCTAATAATAAAAAAAATAAGCTATGGGTGGACAATAAAGTAAAAAAAAAAAAATCTGTCTTTCCCCGAGCTATTGTTTACCTTCTGCAGCCACTGGTCACAAGTCACTCCCTTACATCACCATTCCAAAATGAACAGCTCTGTACAGTGATATGACCAAAGGCACATGATCCTTGCAGCTATCCAAACCAAAAGAAACTTCAATGGACATCAGCATAAGATTGCTCATTTATTTTAAATCAGCGTAACAAAAATGCAAGTTCGGTCCCGAAAAAAAACCACAGAGCCTTTTTCAACTGCTTTTGTACTGCTGATTCTACATTAAATGAGCAATCTTATGCTGACATCCATTGGAGTTTCTTTTGGTTTGGATCTGTGCTTGTGAGAATCAGGCTGCCTCACTGTTGCATTTGTTGCTTTTTAAATTTCATTGAATAAGGACTTCAGTGCTGGCCCACCTGTGAATTTGTCTTGGATCCTTGCAGCTAATCAGCAGCTGCAGTGGTGACATTATGTTCAGAAGAAACAGGACCAGGGAGACTGAGCGCTGGAAAGGAGGAAGGCAAGCAGTTTTTGTAGTGGTTTTTATTGTATTGACTAACATTAGCATATTATTTTATTATTAAAAGAACAGGGCAAGCCCTTTAAATGGATCCCAACAAAAAACTATAATGCAACTGATAATTTGTGGGAGAGGGAATCATCACTGGTAAAAAGACTAATGGCTTTGTCCTGAATCTTAACCCCCCGTTCCCCCCCAATTTTTTTCATTTTTTGTGCAGAAATATACTTGTATTCGGCATAAATTCTT
>JAODAL010050279.1:0-27521 GCA_025379985.1 Phyllomedusa bahiana
AAGTGGCACAATGCACATGTGTGGGTTTACGGCGAGCCACCAAACGCTGAGGTAACAGTGGCACAATGACATTCTGGAGGGGGCAAAAACAGGAGTAGGCCACAGAGTGGCACAATGACAAGTGTGGAGGTCCGGCAGAAACCACGCAGCGCTGAGGTCAGACAGTGGCCCCATAAAAGAGTGTGGAGGTCCGGAGCAGCCCCGCTCGCAGGAGGTAGAGTGGCACAATGACATTCTGGAGGTGGAAAAACGTAGTAGGCCCCAGAGGGCACAATGACAGAGAGTGGAGATCACGGCGCAGAAGCATGAGGTCAGGAGTGCACAATGACACATTGGAGGTCACGGCAGCCCCAAAAGCGCGCTTGAGGTAGACAGTGGCACAATGACATTCTGGAGGGGAAAACAGTAGTAGGCCCCGAGTGGCACAATGACAGAAGTGGAGGTGATGGCAGCAGCAGCATGAGGTCAGAAGTGGACAATGACAGAGTGTGTAGGTCACGGAGAGCCCCAGTAGCGCTTTGGGGTCAGACAGTGGCACAATGACAGAGGTGTGGTCAGGAAAAACAGCCACGCGCAGCATGAGGTCAGCCCAGTGGCACAGGACATTTGGAGGTGGCAAAAAAGTAGGGGCCCACTGTGGCCCAATGACGGAGTGGAGGTCACGGCGCAGCAGATGAGGTCAGAGGGGGCAAAATGAAATTCTGGAGGTGGCAAAAACGGGAGTAACCCACAGAATTGGACAATGATCAGTGTGGGGGGTCCGGGGCAGCAGCCAGCAGCAGATGAGGTCAGACAGGGCCCCAATGAAAATTCTGGAGGGGGCAAAACAGTAGTGGGCCCCCGAGTGGCACAATGAAGAGAGTGGTGGTGACGGCAGAAACGCATGGGTCAGAGGTGGCAAATGACAGTGTGTGGAGTGGGTGGCAATACCAGCCCCTGGTAAAGAGGGTTTGGTGGCAGATAGAGAAACTGCGCAGATGTGGGGTCAGGCGGGTGGGGCTCAAAAATAGGGTGAGGCGGTAGTTTGAACCCAGACCATTTTCCGTTTGGGTGAGGTATGGCTGATGTAGTCTGACCCCCTAAGGTTTGGTGTGGGAAAAACCCTGGCCGATCCACGCCTGTTCATCTGAAAAAGGTCAGTCGTTCCACAATTTCCCCGTGGACAAGCGGTTTCTCCTTGGGGTAACGATTCCCCCCCCGGCATGAAAACCCCGTTTGATGCCACCTATGGCCGGGGCCCGGGCAGCTTCTCCACTGCAAACCGGCAAGTTGCGGCCCACACATCCGTTTGGCTCCCCCGTAGTCCAGCGGTTTCTAACTGGGGTGGAGGTGTGCCCAAAAGTAGGCCCCACCTGTTGGTTCAGGGTCTGCTCCGGCCCTGTGCTGGCTGTGGGACTCCCCTCCTCACTAGGGGGGTTTTGAAGGAAACTGCTCTCAGTGACCCCAGACTTGGTTGTGCTGAGGGGCTGGTATGCTCCTCTCCCCCCCCTTCCCCAGCAGCTGCGGCAGTAGTACTGAGCATGAAAAACCTCCCGGTCAGCCCTGTCAGGGGGGGGACGATCCCGCACATAGGCAGCGGCCAACTGATACGAATGTTTCGCTATAGATTTGGTTTTCCTCCCTCTCAGCAGCTGGGGAAAAGGCTCCATTTTTGGCCCGGTAGGGGGGGGTCCAAGGGGGTGGAGAGCCAGAAGTCATCCCTCTGCCAGATGGTGATTTCGGCTGTTACTACCCAGGCAAATCGATGCTGCGGGCCATCTGCACAAGTGAATCGGGGGTCCTGCCTCACCCACTGTACAGGCCACGGTGTTTGGGGGGTCATCTCCCTCGTCTTCCTCATCTCCATTCCCTCCCCCGCTGCTCCTGCTCCTCCACTTTTGTCACGGGTAGAAATCCATCATTACACCAGACATGCTTTGCTAAAATGTCCCCCTTCTCCTCCAGTTCGTCCCACCGGACTCATGTGGCCGTGAGATGTCACCCTGTCTCCAGTCCCCTGCCCGACAGATTTTTCAGCATCTGTTCCAGGACATGAAGCAGTGGAATGAGTTATTCATCCCGCAGTCCTGGTGATGACAAATTCGTCGCCTCCTCGAATGGCCTCAACAACGGCAGATGTCAGTTTAGCGCCCCTGGTGAAATCAAAGTTACAAGGGGGTTCTCCTGTTGCCTGGTTTTCAAAAAATCTTAATGGCGTTCTTTTTCATGTCGGTCCAACTGTGCAGGTGGAAAATCAAGGGTGGAAACATGCATATCAAGTGTGTTGGGGGGAGGGCCTTCTGCCGCTGCAAATGAGGGGGTGTTCCTGGCTTTGTAGGATTGATGAAGTGCATGCAAGTTTCCCGGCCATTTTCAGAATCTTCTGAAGATCAATGGAAAACTTTGGAAAAACCCTTTTACAACCAGATTGAAAAAAACATGCCCATGAAGGGCGCATGGCCATCCCCCCTCGGTGCACCGCGGAAAACCCTGTTACTCCCATTGTCCGTACCATGGGTTTTCCCATTTGGTTGGGACGGAGAAAGCCACACATCGATTTCTTACTGCATGGCGGGCAGTTTCCCCCCCTTTTGTGCTTGTCGCCAAAAGGCAAGAAGGTGTGAACTGGTGACACCGCTGTTTTCCCTCCATGTGGGATGATGGAGCAGTATTGTGGGGTGAGATGGTGGGGGTGGTGGAGGAAGAGGAGGCGGACATTTGGGCAGGAGCCCCGGTTTTTACAACGTGGAGGAGGGGAAAGCGGCGTTCTTTTCCAAGTGTTGGTGTGCCCGGGAGGAAAGCACATTCACCCGTGGGCCGTAAAGGAATGTATGGCCCGACGTATTACAGCTCCCCGACGGGCCCCCCACTGCCATGCACCTTGGAAAAACCCTAAACCAAGGACTGGCCCCACCTTCTTTCTACATTTTTGAAGGCTGGCACTGCCTTTTTGGAAAAGAAATTACGCTTGGAACCCCCATCTCGGCTAGCACCCAAACCATTTTTCTTGAACGGTGCAAAGGGCCCCTTTTTGGAAAGGGGGGACTGCAAAATACCAACGTTGGCAGGAGCACGGTCCAGCTTCTGTACCTTAAGATGGTTGGACGATATTGTTTGTCTCTTTACAATCGCCTCTGTGAACGACTGCTGGCGCCATGAGTAGCGAGGAACAGGAGCATTGGACGGGGATGAGGCAAAGAGAAAAGCTCCCTTCTGCAGAATTTTGGGGAGCCTTACTGGCTTCAATGGCATGGTGCCCCTGGCCGCTGTGCTGGCGGCGGGAGGATGGACCCCATCTGAGCCCGTTTCTCCCAGGCCACCGGATGGGGACGCTGGTGGGTTTACGCAGGGGGTGCCAAGTTTTGCTCCCAGGCCACGCCCCCTTTTGTTACAGTTCTACATATACCCATATTTGGTTCCGGGGGCTTAAAAGAACGCCAAAACCGCCCGGGGCTAATTTTTTCCCCCAACACTCCCACTGAGTGATACTACCACCGCTGCCTCGCTGGCCCCCGTGCCGCTACTTTCTTGGACCTGCGAAGCAGGTTTTCTACCCCGTAGCCGCTTGGCTCCCGACCTCACACTGCTGCTACCCTGCTGACTCACGGCCACACAACCCACCTGCTGGCTGACACGCAAGCTGCCGCCCTCTTCTCCTGACGATGATGAAGCCCTTGCTTCACCCGGCTCTTAATTTGCGGTCGGCTACATCATCATCTATTTGTGTTTCATCGTCACTGCTGTCCTCATCACCGGTCTTGGTATGCAGAGGCTGACCCCTCACAACTAGAGATGGGCGAATTGATTCTAACGAAGTGGAATTCGTTTAGAATTTCAGGAAAACTTTGGTTCTGAACGAAGTCGAACTTTGGGGTACTTCGGGTGAACGAAGTGTGTTTTTTGAATTGATAAAATGGCTGCGAGCACATGGCGTTACATGGGGCAAAGCACTGGGACGAAGAAGGGCCATACCCTGCAGGGACATGTGAAATAGATGAAGCCAATCAGAGACCGGCAGGATTCTGTGATGTCACCGCACTATATAAGCCCGGGCGCGACGCTGGGAGCTCACACTCCTCTCACTGTACTGATCAGGGAAGGTGCTGCCGCGGCAGATTGTGATCGCTCTTACTGATTTTTATACGCGATTTTTGTTGGGGTCTCAGCTTGTCCTCAGAGACTGCTTCTCTTAATGTTCTATTTCGTTTTTTGGGGTATTGGATCTGAAGTCCAGTGTGCGTCCACTGCAGCTGCATATACATTTTAATGCTATCTGCTCACATCACACTGAATATCCAAGAGGGATCTAAGCCAGTTCCTGTTGCATTCATTTAAAGAAACAGCGTTTTACAATACAAAAAACCACTTCATTTTTGGCTGCTCAATTCTTTTTCGCAATTTACATCCAGGGGTTAATTAAGCAATTGGTTTATCAGCTGGGTGGTGACTACAAGAAAAACTCATTTTCACATCGCCAAAATATATACATTTTCCTGTAGCCTAATCACAAGAAAGTTAAATACAATTTTATCTCATGTTGTTGTGGCGTAAAAACACTGCAATGTACACGCTACAAAGCTACTAGTTTGTGGTGGCTCAATGTATTGTCTCCGGCAATTTTACATCCAGGGGTTAATTAAGCGTTGTTTAGTTCAGCTGTGGTGACTCCAAGAAACCATCATTTTCATTTCCCGCCAAAATATATACATTTTTTTTTTCAGTACCCCTAATTCACAACAAAGGTTAATTACAATTTTATCTCTTGTTGTGGCGTAAAAAAACACCGCATTGTAACAACGCTAAAAGCTAAGAGTTTGGCGGCACAATTGTTTGCGGCGCAATTTACATCCAGCAGGGTTTAATTAAGGCCGTTTGTTATTTTCAGCGTGGTGACTCCAAGAACGCGTCATTTACACCGCCCAAAATATATACATTTTCCCTGTAGCCAAATTACACAACAAAGTAATTGTCACTCAAGGGAGTGCAGTGAGCCCTAACACTGGAACCCCAGCCCACATGTCCCTGGCCTACTGACCGTGCTGCCCTAGGCGGCAGAGCCGGGCATACTGTGCGACGTCCCTGCGCTGCTAAAGTGCAGGGGCCGTGAGAAGCAAGTAAAAATAAAAATTTTTTTTAAAGCCCACCCCACAGTCCAGGTCATATCAGATAGGAACGCCAAAGCCACAAATCAAACCAGAGGAATAAACGTAAACACCCGAGTCAAAAGCCAAACGGACAGAAGCACAAATACAAAGAACAAGAAACACAAGGTAGCCAGAAATATCACAGGCGCAGCAGTTAGCCTTCATGGAGTTTTTAAATGGGATTTCCTTGATGAGCCGCCCCTCGCAGCTGATTGGAGCGGCCTCTGGTCCACCATTGGGCTGGGCACTCCTCCCCTTGTCAGGATTGGCCTGGGCGTCTGTCACTCACAGAGCATGTCAGCAGCAAGTGGTAATCAGGACATGGAGCACACGTAACTAGGCTGCACCTGTCTGCCAGTCTAGCACAGCTTAGCCCTGACCAGTACCCCCCTTTTAGGAGGGGCCCACTGGACCCTTCCCCTGGTCTGGGTTTTGTCTTGGTGAGACTCATGAATTCCCCACACCAGGCGTCAGCAAGGATAGGTTTGCCCAGAACCCATGATCTCCCTCAGGTACCATACCCCTTCCAATGGACCAGGTACTGCGGTGACCTTTGGGGCCTTATGTAATCTAAGACGACGGGCCGACTTCATTTCGAACTCCCCCTCTATCGAACTGAGAATAGGCCTAGGGCGGAGTCACAGGGCTGAATATACCTCTTACATTGACGAAGTGCACGACGGACAACGTTATGTATACAGAGAGAAGAGAGTAATTTCAGCCGATATAGCCACCGGGTTAACTACCTTCCTGACCACATATTGGATGTTCAGGTACAGGTGGAGGGGCATAGTTTCACCAGGAGGACAAGTTCTGGAAACCTTACCGAGCGCAAAACTTCACAAGATGCCGCATAGGCCTCAACGCTGGCACAGCCGCTTCCTAGATAGCGCATCAGCCTGCACATCCAGTATTGCCCAGCATGTAAGGAGACATCTGTCCAACACACCGTTTGTCCCCACCTGACTAATTTCCCTGAATTCCAGTCAAACACTGGATTAAAAGTGTTTCGAAGGCCAAGGGCAGCCCCCAAACCACATCGCGCAGCCCCTCCATGACGGATAGAATACAACTTTTTCAATATGTATGGATCCTAACCACCATCCCTCCAGCTCAGGGGTACAATATGGAATTGCGCCCCGAGCCTTAGTGGGGTGATTCGATAGCCCACTACCCACAGTGATCAGATAGCGTTCTACAAGGTAGGCCAGACGTTTGGCGGAAAGACGCATCAACAAATTAGAAACTGATCCAGAAATCCTCAAACCACTCCCAGAACCTGGAACAGCGACAAGTATAAATTCTAACTGTAACAGCAACTTATTAGATACCATAGGAAATACCTGCTCGCCTAGGTGATCCTCCTGCTGACTAGGCGTTTGGAGTTTTTTCCGAACCTGGTCTTTCCGTTTGGAGCATTCCCGAATTCTGTGTCCATACTTCTCCACAGTAGAAACACAACCCCTGGATGCGAACAAGTAATCCTTACCGGTCCACTAGCCGCAGTGACAGAAAAAGGCCCCTACTTGCATGGGCTCCTCTGGGTTTAAGTCAGAAACAGAACGGGTTTTAGGGGTGAACCATGGTGTGGACCACCGGGGGGGGAACCTTTAACTGCCTCTCTCCTAAAACTCTGTCCTTACGAACGGTCCCAGTGCCATGGCCTCATCTAAAGTACCAGGGGTAGGGTGAAGCCACCAATAATTCCTTCACATGGTCAAGCTAACCTTTCTAAACTGGCAATCTGAGAGCTCCTGGCGTCATTCCACCCAGGCGAACGCACCAGCAACCGAAATTCGGAGCAAAAACTCCTCCACAGTCTTCCACCCACCTCAAGTGGTCTCTGAGCCTCCAGCCACAATCTCCCTATCTGGGTCATTAAAGAGTACCCTAAAGCGGCAAAGATACCTGTCCACAGAAGACATTTCCGGTGAGCAATCATGCGGTAACAGAAAATGCCACTTCTTCCTGGGAGGGGACCCTGCAGTAAGGACATAACAATTCCCACCCCTTTGTTCCTCATTCCCTGAGGTAATGGGGCCGGAGCCTAAATACAGCAACAACCCTCTCTAAATGCCACAAGGCCCATCCTGTTACTGCGAACCTGTCGAGGCAACTGGATAGTTTTCCACAGGAGGGGAAGGTAATGCAGAGGGACCCTCTGACTTTGGGTAGCCTCCTGTTGTTCTAAACCTCAGCACCAGATCCTGGACTGGCCTGTGTTAGCCCCTGCATCTGCACTACAGAGCTGTCATGGGGTCCATAGTGAGGGTAGAGCAGTAATTAACGAGTTTCGGCCTGTGATATTGTCACGTCAAGGAGGTGGCAGAGAGCCCTTAACTGGAACCCAGCCCACCAGTCCCTACCCTGCCTACTTACGTGCTTGGCCCTAGGCGGCAGACGTCAACTGGGCACATGCCCTGCGCTTCTCGTAAATGCTGGGGCTGTGAGAAGCAAAGATTAGTCAGACAGTCCAGATCTATATCAAATAGGAACGCCAAAGCCACAACTCAGAACCAGAGGAATAAACGTAAACATGTAAAAATAGATTCACTGCACACCAACATGATTTGCTTAGTGATACATTAAGGTTTTATTTCACAAACATATCATTATGGTATCAAATCAGGAATGTCAGAGTAAAGTGTATAGCTACATATACTCATACTCAATAAATACTTTCACAGAGGATATTAATATGAAATCTATAGTATCTAGATGACCAATACAGGGAATCGACGTTTCGGCTTTATACCTTTATCAAGAAAATCTAAGTAAGTGGAAATGGGATAAAGGGAATGTCATATGCCTAGGTATATGTGGATGACTATATCGTAGGTGCCAGCAATAGAAATTGCTGAGGGTGATTGTGGGGCCTAAGGGCCGGAGCCCTGGCTACAGGCATTCTGGAAGCAGGAGAAATAGGACTTGACGTCCGGAGATGAGGTGAATGCAGCCAATAGGACTTGACGTCCGGAGATGAGGTGAATGCAGCCAGCCTGCATTCACCTCATCTCCGGACGTCAAGTCCTAATTTCTCCTCTTCCCAGAATGCCGTACCAGGCAACCCCACGATCTAGTCATCCACATATACCTTGGCATAAGACATTCCCTTTACTCCCATTTCCACATACTCTAGATTTTCTTGATTAAAGCCCATAAAGCCGAACGTCGATACCTCTGCGACATCTGGATACCATAGATTCATATTAATATCCTCTGTGAAAGCATTTATTGAAGTAAACGAAGCTATACACTTTAACTTCGACATTCTAATTTGATCCAAATGATATGTTTTGTGAATAAACTTAATTTATTTTTATCACTAAGCAAATCATGATGGGTGCATGAATCTATTTTTACATAACTATTAGACCTAGAGTCTTTTTCACCTTGCAAAACCCGGATTCCCCCTGTAATTTTTTCAAGGTGTGCGTGACCTTTTTGCTATTCTGAATAAACGTAAACAAGCCGAGGTCAAAAGCCAAACGGAAGCAAAGCACAAAATACAAAGAACAAGAAACACAAGGTAGCCAGAAATATCACAGGCGCAGCAGTCAGCCTTCAGGGAGTTTAAATGGGATTCCTGGATACCGCCCCTGCAGCTTATTGGAAGCGGCGCTCTGGGATCTCCCTCCCATTGGCTGATGCACTTCGCCCCCTGTCAGGAGTGGCTGGGCGTCTGTCCACTCACCAGAGCTGCAGCAGCAAGTGTATCAGGGAGGCAGCGCACGTCAACTGCTGCAGCCTGTCTGCAGTCTGAGCACAGCTTAGCCCTGACATAATTACAATTTTATCTCTTGTTGTGTGGCGTAAAAAACACCGCATTGTAACACGCTACAAAGCTAGTAGTTTGGTGTGGCTCAATTCTTTGGGCGCAATTTATATCCAAGGTTAATTAACGTTGTTCTGCTGCTGTGGTGACTCCGAAGAAACCGACATTTTTCACTGACCGAAAATATATACATTTTTCCTGTACCTAATTCACAAGCAGGGTTAATTAACAATTTTTATCTCTTGTTGTGTGGCGTTAAAAACACCGCATTGTAAACACGCTACAAAGCTAGTAGTTATGTGGTGGCTCAATTCTTGGCGCAATGTTACATTCCAGGGTTAATTAAGCGTTGTTATTCAGCTGTGTGTGACTCCAAGAAACCGGTCTTTTCACCTGCCAAAATATATACATTTTCCTGTAGAATCAGAAAATACCCAGGAAATTCCAGCGGACCAAAGGTACTTCATCATGACTATTTATTTCATTTCATTCTCACTAAGATAGCGTAAAAACGCCGACGCGTTTCGGGACCCTCAGGACCCTTTTCAACGGCATGTTAAATTCTGGCACAAACATTTCCTAAGTGAACAAACTTAAAAAACACGTCACTGCATCACATGACCATGGGCGGTGTTCTTAGATTTTAGACCCTTGGATAGCTCAAATCCTGTTGCTCTTCTAATAGTATCCTTTGTATTGCATAACAGCTATTGTGTTATTAATGCATATCTCCTAACGTTTATATAATATAATTCGACATGATGTTTGGCAGTTTTGCAGATTAAACACATGAGATTGCAAAATGCTTCATGCAATATATGCTGAATTTAATATAAAATGTATACATTAAAGTTTGACTAGTTTTTCAATGTAATATACATGAGATCATGTCGTTTATTCATGCCTCTAGGGGGCGTTTATATAGTATATATTCAACACATTGTGGCCAATTTGCAGTTAACAACATGGGATTTGCAAAATGCATGTCCATGCAATATATGCTGATTTCTAAACATGTATGCAATTAAACGTATGCATTAAACGTTTGAACAGTTTTCCATGTAAATACATGAGACCATGTCGTTTATTTCATGCCTCTGGGGCGTTTATATAGTATATGTTTCAACACATGTTTGTGGTGCAATTTTTGCAGTTAACAACAAGGGATTGCAAGAATGCTTCACATGCAATTTATGCGATTTTCTAAAAATAATGCATTATCCGTTTGACAGTTTTTCATTGTATGTACATGAGATCATGTCGTTTAATTCATATCGCCTTTGGGGAAGCGGTATCGCATGTATGAATCCAATAGGCCTCCTCGTAACCTTACTTTATGTTCCCAATTCCTCACCCCTCATGAGTCTTATTTACCCTTTCCATTATGCCACACTTAAAGATGGCAATCCTGCTTCTCAATGTGTTTCAACGAAATGTACTGGATGCCCCTGATAAAATTTACCTGTTTGTTTCGTATTCCATGCCGTGTTCTGCAATTCTTGCTTAAATTTCCTTATATTACTGCCTATTATAGAGATTGCAAGGGGATGCATACAATGTAATAGATAACGTGGTCTGTTTTCGCATTTCGCATACTGCTTTCAAATTTAAATATCCTTGTATTGGTGCTGTTGGCGAATGGTATTCACCCTTCACTACTATATTACACAAATTAATATCTGTATCTTCCCACATGGGAAACAGCCACATGTTTGCACCATGTACTATTGTCTGTTGCTCATATAAGTACAGGGGGACAGATCATCCGTAGAGTTTTACCTCTTTTTGGCACACATTTTACCCCTTATTTCCACATACTCCTTTAAATTGCATTCTGACGTAGTATCTGCACATTTTTATAGAATAAGGTTGTTTTATACTAATTAATAATTCATCACTGTAAAACCCGTGAAATACTTCTTGTTCTTTCACTCTGCCTCCCTTTTCTTCTCTTGTTTCCATAACAGTCTGTTGTTCATATTTTTTACCTTTTTAATGCTCATCTAGGAGGTTGTTGGGGTACCCCCTACTCTTCAACCTGCCATCGATAATACATTTTCACTTCCTGGAAATCCCTATCCAGGAACCCAAGCTCTCCTAGCTCAAATATATTACCCCACTTGGGACGCCGCTATTGTATGTTTTGGGTGATTACTTGTGGCCTGTAAAAGTGTATTTCCCACAGTGCGGTTTTCTATATAGTTTGGAGTAACTTTCCCTAGGTCAGGTACACTTTAACTCCAAATCCAGGAATGAACATTTTTCTGGAATTATATGAATATGTAAATTTTTAAGTTACACTGATTGTCATTGAGTACCCCACTAATGTTTAGGGATGGACAGTCACTTCGCACCCCAACCAAACAGGAGGTCGTCCGATGAACGTCCATACCATATGATGTTTATCTCCATATGGTTTATTGCAACGATACACGGCCTCTGCCCACCACGCCATGTATAAGTTCGCATAGTGGGGGATGCTGAAGCTCCCATTGGTGCTCCTATCTATCTGTAGGTAAAAGGATCTATCAAATTTGAATTAATTGATTTTTGCAGCAGGCAAAGTAGACTCTTTTGTATGAATGAATGATTTTCCTCATCATGAAGTTCTTACTTATACTCAACGAAGTATTCTAAACTACAATAGCTTAGTGGTGGTGGTATATTGGAATACAGGTTAACAACAAACACATGTCACCATGTATAGATGGATACCATACAAATTCTTGAAAAGTTTTGAGGACACTTGTGCTATCCTTCACATAACCAGGGAAACCTCGATGGGAGGTTACAATTGGTGGAGACAATCGTGCCACCCAACTCCTGAGTACTCATCACTAAGGAGCCAATACTTGGAAAGTATGGGGGCTATTTAGGGGGAATAGATTCTTATGTGTTTTTTGGTATGCCGTAAAATTACTGGAATAACCGGATTTTTTCACCATGTAAAAAATGTTTTTTGTTGTTTTTCAGATAGTACTCCTTGTCTTACTCCTTCCCCAATAACTTCCCAATTTTATTTTCTTCAGGTTTTCCTGTGGGGTCCAGAGTCTAATTTGCGATAGGTATTTTTATTTTCTATCTAGGGTTTCCAAAACTAGTTTTATTATATAAACCATCATCTTATAACAACTATTTTTGAAACCCCCTTTAATTCTGATTTTTTAAGATCTAAAATTCCTATTTCTTCCTCAATCTCTTCAATCCCGTTTTCTCTTTGGATATGTGGAGATTATTCCTATGTTTTCTTATATTCCTTTTTTTTCGTTAGTTCCGCAACTAACCAATGCTTTTCAAGATCCCTCTCCATTGCTTCTGAAGCGCATCAATCGCTGGGAACCCCTCGCTTGATACGGTAAAATGAATGGTTGGTCATTTTATGCTGTACTCCCTTTCAATCTCATCATTTTCCTCATCATTTTCCTATCTAATTCTTCAGTATTCTAGCGATTTTTTGTTCCATAAAATTTAATTTTTTCCCAATATTCATTGTACTCCCTACTTTCTTACCGTCCTCTCTACAATCCTCAATTTCTTTTGTTCGTCCCTTTTATTATTATTGTGAAAATCCTCTTTTACAGTTAACAGTCCCCCCCCCCCCACACCCCCCCCCCTCGTAAAACGATTATTTCCAGCATAGTGTTGAAAACAAGTCACATTCTTTGTTTGGGACAAAGTTCAGACCTTTATTCAAAACTTCAATTTGTGCAGCATAGTGTTGAACAAGTCACATTCTTTGTTTGGGACAAAGTTCAGACCTTTATTCAAAACTTCAATTAGGAGAGCTTGTTCCCTGGATGAGGGATGTTTCCCATGGAAGAGAAATGTTTATCGATGCATGTTGAAGATAGGGGTACTCCAACTACACCTCCAGAGAGCATTTAAAAAGGAAAAAATATGAAACAACAGGACCTGTTATGGAAAC
The DNA here is from genome assembly GCA_025379985.1 of Phyllomedusa bahiana. Lineage (NCBI taxonomy): Eukaryota > Metazoa > Chordata > Amphibia > Anura > Hylidae > Phyllomedusa > Phyllomedusa bahiana. Next base: position 12,824 of record JAODAL010050279.1, read on the forward strand.
AAAGAGAAGAAAAGGGAGGCAGAGGAAATCGAACAAGTAGTATTTTCAACGGGTTACAGTGAATGATTATAATAAATAAAAAACATCTTCTATTAAAAAATGTGCAGATACTACGTCAAGAAGCAATTTTAAAAGAGTAATGTGGAAAAAGGGGTAAAATGTGTGCCAAAAAAGAGTAAAAACTCTAGCGAAGATCTGTTCCCCCAGTACTATATGAGGCAACAGAAATAATACATGGTTGCAAAATGTGGCTTTTCCATGTGTGAAGAACAGATGTAATTTGTGTAATAAAGTAGTGAAAGGGTGATTACATTCGCCAACAGCACCAATACAAGGATATTTAAATTGAAGCAGTATCGAACTTGCGAAACAACCACGTTATCTATTACATTGTATGACCCAAAGCAATACTTCCTATACATAGGCAGTACTATAAGGAAATTTAGAGCATAGAATTGCAGAACACCCTGGCAGGCATACGAAACAAACAGGTAAATTTATCAGGGGCATCCAGACATTTCCGTTGAAACACATAGAGCAGGATTGCATCTTTAACCCCTTACCGCCGATCAGTTTTGGCCTCTCTGACAGAGACCCAGCACCCTATTTTCTGAAATCTGTTCATGTGTCCACTTATGTGAGAATAACTTTTGACTCTTTAACGCTATCCATGTGATTTCAGAGATTGTGTTTCTCCGTGACACATTGTGCTTTAAGATAGTAAGAAATTTTTTTGGCCCAAAAAAATGTTTTTTTATTTGTAAAAAAAATTTTTCAAAAAAATCGTGAAAAATTTAAAAAATTTACCAATTTTAAATTTAAAAAAATTTCGCATGTAAGACAATAGCAAATTCCACTAAAAATTATTTTTATAACTGGCATCTCCCCCCTATTCTGCTGTAGTTTGGGCATAAATTATTTTAAAAATGCCCTTTTTTTTTTTTACAAATTTAGGGGGTTTTAGAAATTTAGTGGGTTTTTTTTTAAAATTTTCAAAAAAATTTTGCAATATATTTTTTTTTTAAGGGGAAACCAGCCCCCATTCTAAACGTATTTTGTTTGGGCCCCTGTATTTTTAGATCCCCCCATAAAGCCCTCATCTAAAAAAACAACACCCCCTTAAAGGGTTTTCAAAACCGCTTTTAAGGAAGTTTTTTAACCCCATTAGGTGTTTCACGGGAATTAAAGCAAAGGGGGGAAGTAAAATTTTCCCAAAATTTCATTTTTTTTGCAGATTTTTAAATTTTTATAAAAATTGTTCCAAGAATACGGTAAATTTGATCAGGGAAAGGGAAAATTAAATTGATTCCCCAATTCGGCCGTTTTCAAAAATTTTCCCAAATGTGGCCCAGTGAAATTTTTTTGGCTCAACCAAAAAGCCCCAAAAAAGGGAGGAGAAACCTACTGGCTCTGGAGCCCTCTTTTTTCATTCCCAATTTTATTTAGGGCCTTTTCAGGTTTGGGGACACCCAAAGGGTTTCCCCAAAACAAATTTAAACGCCCCAAAAAAATCCCCCCTTTTTGGAAATTTAAAAACCCTTAAGGAAAATATATCCGGGGGTTTGTAGTGAGCAAAAACAAACCCCACATTTGTTCAAAAAAAAATTTTTAGCGTTGGGCCCTGTGAAAATGTAAAAAAATTTTTTTTTTTCCAAAAATCGAAATTTTTTAGCTGAAAATGTTTAATTTTTAAAAAAGGGAAAACCTGGAAAAAAAAGCACCCAAAACCTTTTTTTACAAAATTTTCTTCCAAGTTCGGAAAATACCCTCCCATGTGGGTTAATTCTGTTTGGGCGCAGGGGCAGGGGTAAAGGGGGGGACGCTCTTGGCTTTTGGAATCCCAAAATTTTGGTGGGGCCAATGTCGCATATACAAAGCCTCCAAAGTACCAGAACGGGTTAAAACCCTTCCATAAGCAACCTTTTTTGGATTCAGCACGCCTCAAAGAACTAAATCTGGGGGTGTTTTTAAACTTTTTTGGGTGCACAGGTTTACAAAGTGTTTTTTTTTTTTGCATTGGGCAATAAAAAAGGGGGGAAAACGCAATTCCGCCTTTTTTTTTTAAAGCTTAAAATTTTACGGGCGTTCGCCGTGCAGTTAAATAAACAGGAAAATTTTACTAGGGGGGTCGGTACAATTGAAAAGGAAAGGATTTTATTTTTTTTTTTTTATTTTTTTATTACTTTTACACAATAAAAAATTTAGGCCCTAAAAAAAAAAATTGCGTTTTTATGTTGTTCTGTTCTATACCCAAAACGTTTTCATTTTTTCTGTATACGGAGATGTTTCCGGGGTTTGTTTTTTTGGTGATTTTTAATGTTTTTATTAGAACCATTAGGGGGGGCATATCCCCGGTTTTTAATCACTTTTTTTTAAGTTTTTTGTGGGGCATTTTAAACCCAAATACAGCTTTCTTGTAGTTTTTTTATTTTTTTTTTTTTTAACAGCGGTACCGTGCAGTATAACTGACATACTAGTAAAAACTCATCAGGTCGAAAACCGATTACAGCGATACCCAAAATTTTATTTTTTTTATGTTTTACTGTTTTTACACAATATAAACACTTTTTTTCAAAAAGGGGAAACACGTTTTTTCAAACGCCATAGCTGAGAGCCATAACTTTTTTTTTTTTCTTGTACGGGGCTGTGTAGGGGCTTGTTTTTTGGGGGGAAGAGTTGACGTTTTTATTTTGGTTTTTTTTTTGGGGACAAAGAATTTTTGACCCGTTTTTTTAAAACCGTTTTTGGAAAAGGGAGGGTTAAGAAAATACTGCAAACCAGAGTGTTTTTTTATTTTTTTTTTTAAAAAGCCCCCCCTATTTCAGTATCCCCTTTACCGGTTAGCTTTACTCCCCTGGGTCATACATTATTGGGAAACCCCATTTATATAGTTTTTTTTTAAATTTTTAAGCCTTTAAAAAAAAAAAAAAAAAATGGTTTTTTTTTTTTTAAAAAAATATTTTTGCATCGCTGTCTTTTGAGAGCCCCTAACCTTTTTTTTATTTTTCCATAAAAAAGAGACGTTTTATGGAAATTTTTTATTTGGCGGGGATGAACTGAAGTTTTTTTTTGGTACAAAAATTTGGGTCTATAGCAAAATTTTTTTTCCTTTTTTTTTCAATTTTAAAAAGCTGCAGGAAAGTACAAAAATCGCCCAAATTTTGTGACTGTTTTTTTTTTTTTTTTTTATGGCGTTTTACCCGTACGGGTTTTTTTTTAAAAGACCAGATTTATCGGGTGGGTTCCCTTACGCACGGGGGCGATAAAAAAATATGGGTTTCTTTATTTATTTTTTATCTTTTTTGGGGCATTGGCGTTTTTAAAAAGGGGGAAAAAAGGGGGGTTTTTCGTGTTTTTTTTTTTATTTTTTTGTGTTTGTTTTGGGTTTTTCTTTTTTTTTCACTTTTTTCATTTTTTATTTTTTGTTTGGCTTTTTTTTTTTTTCTTTAATCTTCTAACAGCAATCATCAATTGCTGTTTTAAAAGCGACCAGTGCACAGTATCAGTACTGTGGGACTGGTTTTCCCTGACAACGCCTGGCACCCTCCCACAATGCATTGCGGGCAAGGTGGGCGTCACTTTATGACCCCCGGGGAAATGCCGTTTCACTTCCCAGGATCATCAGGGCAGGGATGGTGCCGCACTACAGTGCGGCAGCCGCCGGGACAGGGAGGAGGGGCCTTTACTCCCCCGCCGCGGCTTTATTATCGCAGCCCTGACAGGGTTTCGGAAAAGAAGCGGTAAACACCCGCGGGGCCCAGCCCACTCCGGCCGGGGGTTATACGGCCCTGGCGGCCAGCGGTAATTTACCGCTTGGCCCATGGGTTTTTATCGTGGTGGCTCGCCCCCCCAAGCCCCCGCGATCGCCAGGGGCGAAGGAATTTTGCCCATTTGCGGGGAATCCCTTCCCCCTAGGGGGAATCCATACCCCAAAAGTCGGGAAGGGGTTAAAGTGTGGCATAATGGAAAGGGTAAATAAGACACATAGAGGGGGAGATTGGGAACATAAAGTAAGGTTACGAGAGGCCTATTGGATTCTTACATGCGATACCCGCTTCCCCAAAGAAATGAAAAACGACATGATCTCATGACATACATTGAAAAACGTCAAAACGTATAATGCATTCATTTTAGAAAATCAGCATATATTGCATGAAGCTTTTGCAATCCCATGTTGTTAACCTGCAAAATTGCCAAACATGTGTTGAATATATACTATATAACGCCCCAGAGCATGAATAAACGACATGGTCTCATGTATATACTTTGAAAAACTGTCAAACTTTTAATGCATACGTTTAATGCATACATTTTAGAAAATCGCATATATTGCATGAAGCATTTTGCAATCCCATGTTGTTAACCTGCAAAATTGCCAAACATGTGTTGAATATATACTATATAAACCCCTAGAGGCATGAATAAACGACATGATCTCATGTATATACATTGAAAAACTGTCAAACGTTTAATGTATACATTTTAGAAAATCAGCATATATTGCATGAACCCATTTTGCAATCTCATGTTGTTAATCTGCAAAACTCCCAAAAACATATGTCGAAAAATATATTATATAAACGTTAGGAGATCTGCATAATAACACAATACTGTTTGCAATACAAAGGATCCTATTAGGAAGCAACAGAATTGACCCTATCCAAGGGTTAAAATCTAAGCACAGCCCCCCATGACCATGTGATGCAGTGACGTGTTTTTAAGTTTGTTCACTTAGGAAAAATGTTTGTGTCGAATTTACATGCCGTGAAAAAGGTCCTGAGGGTCCCGAAACGCGTCGGCTTTTTTACGCTATCTTGTGGAAGAATGAAAGAAATAAAAAGTTCGTGAAGTACCTTTGGTCCGCTGGAATTTCCTTGGTGAATTTTCTGATTTGAAGTAAGAGCGAGACTGGCAGCTCTCCAGCGGAAAGAAGGCAACACACGCAGTACAGCAGCTGAATACAAAGAAACACTAAGGAGAAGCAAGCCCCCGACAAAAACTTCACGGTGAAGGGTAAGCCAGTCTTTTAATTTTTTGTTTGGACCCTTTTTCCCGTACCAATCACAAAAAGGGTTTAATTTCAATTTTTCCTTTTTTTGGGGGCGTAAAAAAAAACCGCATTTAACACGAAAAAAGCTTTTATTTGTGGTGGGTCAATTCTTGGCGCTTTACATCCAGGGTTAAATTAAGCCGTTGTTTTTCACTGGGTGACCCCCAAGAAACCGTCATTTTCACCGCAAAATATTACATTTTTCCTGGAGCCTAATTCACAAGCAAAGGTTAATTACAATTTTATCTCTTGTTGTGTGGCGTAAAAAACACCGCATTGTAACACGCTACAAAGCTAGTAGTTTGTGGTGGGTCAATTCTTTTTGGGGCAATTTAAAATCCAAGGGTTAACTAAGTAAATTTTTTTTGCAGTTGCACTCAGTAAAAGAAACTTTCTTTTTCACCCCCCACAGAAGAAATTCTGTAGCATAATTCATATCCGAAGGTTAATTAACCTTTACATTCAGTAAAATACACAGAGTTTTTAAACGGCACATACAAGTCAATTTTTCCTGGCCATTTGTGGAGCGCAATTTATATCCAAGGGTTACCTAAGCTTGTTACTGGTCATTTGGAGTCAAATACAGGGTGTATATTTATCATATCCCAGATATCTTCATCAAACAGTGTCTGTACATTTTAGAACAAACAGTATGTCAGACAGAGAGGTGGCAGGCTCGCACCTGTGAGTGGCAGTGGCACAAACATTCCTGGAACAGGCCCAGGCCCGCAGCACAGCAAGGGGACGCCCACAGCACGGGTCACTCGGTGAGGCCACAACTGCCGCGTTATCTAGCGGCCGTGTGTTGTTCAGAAACCCCAAGGGTTTCTTGATTGGTTGCCCTAGGTCATCCACTTCCTCCCAGATGACATCTGACAACCCCAGCCAAGAGTCGGTGGGAACGTAAGACACAACCCTTGGCATGGCCCGGGAGCGGGTCAGCGCCCTCCCCTGTCCTCAACCCGCCTCTGTCCCATCCGTTTCCCTCAGCCAGAGATCCTACTATGTGGTCTGGGCTCAGCGCCACTATATCGCGAGGATGAACAATTTGAGGAGGGCAGTCAGCAGCTACTTGGCAGCGAAGAAATGGGGCCAATATCCCTGCTTCTTGCAGTAGGCGGCAAAGTATAGATGTTGAAGTGGAAATGGGAGGTCATTTGTGAGGGGTCAGCCTCTGAAATACCAAGACTGGTGATGAGGACAGCAGTGACGATGAAACACAAATAGATGATGATGTAGCCGACCGCACTTGGGAGCCGGGTGAGGCAAGGCTTCATCATCGTCAGGAGAAGAGGGCGTCAGCTTGCGCGTCAGGCAGTGAGCAGCCAGCCAGTGGGTCGTGTGGCCGTGAGTCAGCAGGATAGCAGCAGTGTGAGGTCGGGAGCCAAGCGGCCACGGGTAAAAAAATCCGCTTCGCAGGTCCAAGAAAGTAGCAGCACAGGGGCTCAGCGAGGCAGTGGCGGCAGTAGTCACTCAGTGCGGAGCGTTGGCGGTAAAATCGAACTCGGTGGTGTGGCAGTTTTTTGCTAAGACCCCGGAGGAGCCGAAATGGGTATATGTAGAATCCCGTAAGTAGAAAGTGAAGCGTGGCCAGGGAGCTAACGTTGGCACCACGGCCCTGCGTCAACACATCAGCGTCACCATCCGTTGGCCTGGGAGAAACGTGGCTCAGATGTGGTGGTCAATCCTGCCGCCACAGCAGCAGCAGCGCCCAGTGGCACGCATGCCATTGCAGCCAGTCAAGGCTCTACCACCTCTGCAGAAGGGACTGTTTCTCTTTGACATCATCTCCCGTCCAGATGCTCCTGCTCCCTCGCTACTCATGGCGCCAGCAGTCGTTCAGCGAGGCGATTGCAAAGGGAGACAACAGTATGCGTCCAACCATCCTAAGGTGCAGAAGCTGACCGTACTCCTGTCCAATTTTGTTGGTGCTGCAGTCCCTCCCTTTCCAAATGGTGGACCCCTGCACCGTTCACAGAACTAATGGCTTGTGCCAAGCCGAGATGGAGAGTTTCCAAGCCGAAATTTTCCCTTTTCCAAAAAGGCAGTACCACACTTCATAAATATTAGAACAGAAGGTGGGCCAGTCCTTGAGCTTATCGGTTTTGTTCCAAGGTACACGGGAGCGCGGACGTCTGGGGCTTAACTACGGTCAGGCCAGCACATGTCCTTAACGGCCCACTGGTGAATGTGCTTCCGGCCCAGGCACACCAACAACTTGGACTGGAAGACGACGCTTTCTCCTCCACGTTGTCCCAAAATGCGGCTCCTGCGCCAATGTCCTCCTCCTCCACCACCACCACCATCTCAGCCTCCACAAGTACTGCTCCATCATACCACATGTGTAGGGCACAGCGGTGTCACGCAGTTCTACAAACCCGGCTTGTCTCGGGGAACGAAGTCACACAAAGGGGGGGAACTGCTCCGCGTCATGCAGCAAGAAATCGATGTGTGGCTTTCCCCCGTGCCAACTGCAAATCGGAACCATGGTGACGGACAATGGGAGGAACAATGGTGTCCGCCTGCACGAGGAGGGATGGTCCATGCGCCCTGCAAAGACGCACGTGTTCAATCTGGTTGTGAAAAGGTTCCTGAAGTCTTCCACTGATCTTCAGAAGATTCTTGAAAATGGCCAGGAAACTTGCATGCACTTCATCCATTCCTACAAAGCCATGAAAACCCTCCCTCGAGTTGCAGGGGGCAGAACAGCCTCCCCCAACACACTCTGATATGCGATGTTTCCACCCGTTGGAATTCCAGCCTGCACATGTTGAACCGACTGTATGAACAAAGAAAGGCCATTGACGATTTTTTATGATCCAGGCGGACAGGGGGTACTCCCCTGTGTAACTTTGATGTCAGCCAGTGGCAGCTCATGCGTGACACCTGCCTTTTGTTAGGCCATTCGAGGAGGCCACGTTATTTGTCAGTCCCCCAGGACTACGGGATTTAAATCAAACCGGGGGGGGGGGGGGAAGGGGGGGGGGGGCGGGGAAGGGGGGGGGGGGGGGGGGGGGGAAAAAAAATTGGCAGGGGGGGGGGGGGGGGGGTTTTGGGGGGGGGGGGGGGGGGGGGGGGGGGGGGGGGGGGGGGGGGGGGGGGGGGGCGGGGGTGGGGGGGGGGGGGAGTCGTGAGGGGGGGGGTCGGTGGGGGGGGGGGGGGGTTAGTCTGGGGGGGGGTGGGGGGGGGGGGGGGGGGGGGGGGGGGGGGGGGGGGGGGGGGGGGGGGGGGGGGGGGGGGGTGGGGGGGGGGGGTTTGGGGGGCGGGGGGGTTTTGAGGGGGGGGGGGGGGGGGGGGGGGGGGGGGGGGGGGGGGGTGGGGGGGGGGGGGGGGGGGGGGGGGGGGGGGGGGGGGGGGGGGGGGGGGGGGGGTGGGGGGGGGGGGGGGGGGTTTTTGGGGGGGGGGGGAAAAAAGGGGGGGGGGGGGGGGGGGTGGGGGTTGGGGGGGGGGGGGGGTTTGGGGGGGGTGGGGTGGGGGGGGGGGGGGGGGGGGGGGGGGGGGGGTGGGGGGGGGGTTTTTTGGTGGGGAGGGGGGGGGGGGGGGGGGGGGGGGGGGGGGGCCGGGGGGGGAAAAAGGGGGGGGGGGGGGGGGGGGGGGGGGGGGGGGGGGGGGGGGGGGGGTGGGGGTGGGGGGGGGGGGGGGGGGGGGGGGGGGGGTTGGGGGGGGGGGGATGGGGCCTTTTCCCCCCCTCTAAAGGGGCCCCATTTCTTAGGACTTTTCGGGGGCCCGGGGGGGGGGGGGGGCCCAAGTCCCCCTTCCATAAAACAGAACCTTTGGGGAAGTGGGGGCCCCCCCCCTGAGAAGACCCTTTCCCCCGGGGGCCCCCTGGAGAGACCCTCCACAGGGGGCCTGACGACCGCCCCCCCCAGGGGCCCACTGGACAGACCCCAAAACATTTTTGGCCCAAACCCCCGCCCTGGAAAAGCGCCCCCCCCCAATTTGGGGGGGGGGGGTTTTTGGGGGGGGGGGGGGCCCCCCGGAAACCCGTGTCCACGGAAAGGGGGAAAAGACTGCCTTTTAAAGAATCAGGCGTGGGGCCCCCCAAACCAATGCCTTAGGTTTCAAACACATCAACCATGCCCTCACCCAAAAGTGAAAATAGTCTGGGTTTTAAAATACCTGCCTCAGACATATTCTGATGCCCCCCCCCCGCCTGATGCCCCACATCGCTGCCAGTTTCTCCCTCTGCCACCAAAACCCTCTTTACCAGGACTGGGATTCCACCCACCCCCCCACCTGCATTGTGCCACTGTCTACCTCATGCTGCTCTGTGGGTGCTGCCGGACCTCCACACTTTTATTTTGCCACTCTCGACCTCTGCTGTTGCTCCTGCCGCCGTCACCTCCCACTCTCTGTCATTGTGCCACCTGTGGCCTCCCCAGTTTTTTTCCACCTCCAGAATTTATTGTGCCACTCCTACCTCATGCTGCTGCTGTGGCTCTGCATGACCTTTCCCCACTGTTCATTTTGCCACTCTTGGCCTACCCCTGTTTTTTTCCACCTCCAAATTCATTGGCCACTGTCTGCCTCACTGCTGTTGTGGGTCTCCTAACCACACACTGGTCATTGTCCCTTTTCCAAAAACCCCTCTTTGGCCTTTTCTCCCCTGTTTTTTTTGCCCCCCATCCAAATTCATTGTGCCCTGTCGACCTCATCGCTGCTGTGGCTGCTGCCCTGACCTACACACTCGCATTTTCCACTTCTGACCTCATGCTGCCGCTGTGGCTGCTCCAGACCTACACACTGTGCATTGTCCCACTCAGCGGGCCCATTCTTTTTTTTTTTGCCACCTCCAGAATGTCATTGGCCACTGTCCCCACCTCAATCTGCTGCTGTGGCTGCTGCCGTGACCTAACACGGTCATTTTGCCAAATGTCTGACCTCATGATGCTGCTGTGGCGCTGCCGTGACCTACACACTGTGTCATTGGCCACTGTCTACCTCAGCTGCTGCGTGGCTGCTGCCGGACCCTACCACGTTTCATGTGCCACTGTCTACCCTGCGCTGCTGTGGCTGCTGCCATGACCTACACACTGGTCATTTTGCCACTCTTGGGCCCACTCCTGTTTTTTTGCCACCTCCAGAATGTCATTGTCCACTGTCTGACCTCAATGCTGCTGCGCCGGACCTACACACTGTGTCATTTGCACTGTCTGACCTCAGCGCTGCGGGCTCTGCCGGGGACCTACACACTTTTCATTGTCCCACTCTTGCCATCCTGTTTTTTCCACCCCAAAATTTATTGTGCCACGTCTGACCCCATGCTGCTGCTGCCGTGACCCACACACTGTGTCATTGTGCCCCCGTCTACCTCAGTGCGCTGTGGCGCTGCCTGACCACACACGTGTCATTGTGGCCACTTTCCCTGACCCCAATGCTGTGGGGGTGGCCGGACCCACCGTGTTTGGAGTCTAACCCCTGGGGGGCTCCAAAATACCTCACATTTTTGTGTGGGATTGGGCGGGGGGGGTTTGGGGGTGAAAATGGGGACCTCTGGGCCACCCTTTTTTTACCCCAGAACCCAATTTTCCCTTTCCTGATAATCTACTTGGCTCTTTTCCTTAAGGGATTCCCTCTGTGGGGACTTTTTTTGCCACCCTAAAATCTTTTCCATCTGAACCTCAAAGCGCTCTGTGGGCTCCGTGACCACACACCTGTCATTTGGCCACTCCTGTGGGCCCATTCCTGTTTTTTGCCACCTCCAGAATTCATTGTGCCACTGTCTACCCATCTGCTGCCGCCGTCACCTCCACTCTCTGTCATTGGGCCACTCAGTGGGCCCACTACGTTTTGCCACCTCCAGAATTCTTGTGCCACGCCCCTCATGCTGCTGCTGCCGTGACCTACCTACTGTCTCTTGCCACTGTCTGACCTCATGCGCTGCTGTTGCTGCTGCCCTGACCCACACACTGTGTCATTGTCCCCCCTCTGTGGCCTATTCCGTTTTTGCCACCTCCAAATGTCAGTGCCACTGTCTGACCCGCTGCTGCTGTTGGGTCTGCGGACCTACACACTGTGTCATTGTGCTACGTCTGACCTCATGCTGCTGCTGTGGGTGCTCCCCGGCCCCTACACACTGTGTCTTGTGCCACTGCTGACCCATGCTGCTGCTGTCTGCTGCCGTGACCTACACACTGTGTCATTGTGCCACGCTGACCTCATGCTGCGCTGTGCCTACAAAACTGTGTCATTGTGCCACTGTCTGACCTCATGCTGCTGCTGTGGCTGATCCCGTGACCTACACACTCGTCTTTGTGCCACGTCTGACCTCATCGCTGCTTGGCGCTGCGGGAACCTACACACTCTTCTTTGTCCCCACTGCTACCTCATGCGCTGCTTGGCTGATGCCGTGAACCCTACACACTCTTCATTGTCCCACTGTCTGACCTCAGCTGCTGTGCCGGACCCCCCCAAACTGTGTCATTGTGCCCTCTGGGCCTATTCCTTTTTTTTTTCCACCCCCAGAATGTCTTTGTCCACTGCTGACCTCATCTGCTGTGGCTCCCCCGTCCCGTCCAACCTGTCCAAATGTTGCCACCTGAGCTCTCACTTGTTTTTTTTTTCCAGTTTTCTCGGGCTGACTTTATCAGGCAACTTTCCCGCTTCAGTTTTTTGGCATTTTTTGGGCCCTTTTAAGGCCCAGGGAATTTTTAATAAAGCGATTTAAGAACGGGGCAGTCATGGGGGTTTCATACAAAACAAACATGTATGAAGACCAAACCAAGCTCCCTCTGCATATTTAAGCATGGCACAAACGTTCTAACAGCACCCTGCAGGCTCGTGCAGCCCGGAAATAGCTGTTTTTTTAACGTGATTTGTCCCAAAGTAATTCGGAACGAAGTTATTTTTTGCCGAGAAATTTGGCGAAGTGAACGAAACGAATTTCGGGAAATTCGCCCATCTCTAGTTATGTTACATTTTTGGTTGCAATATCTTGCTTTCTACTCTATCCCTTAACGCCCACCTGCCGTCTTTTGACGGCGGACGGTGCGGATCATCTTTCTGCAGCAACACCAAAAGACGTTGCTGCAGATAGAGGATTTTTTCAGCTCCCAGTGCCGTAACTGCAGTAGGATCAGAGCTATGGTTAACAGCTCTGTTCCTAGAGCAGTCTCTGTTAATGCTGGGGACCAGAGGAAGCTTCCGATCCCCCGCATCTAACCCTTTGATTGCCGCAGTCCGTGACCAGGGAATTATCAAAGAGTATTCCTCTGCTCCATCAATGGAGCCTGTGGAATGTCTGTACAGTCAACCCTAGGGACATAGAGTAGCCCAATGGCTGTCTTTATAGCAAGTCTGCCATCAGGGCACACTGTGTGGTGCCCTGACTGCAGCCTGTGACTTACTATGCTAATACATTAAGTGAAAAAAAAAGTGTTACATAGATGTCTATTGATGGGATTAAAAAAAAACAAAGGAAAAAAAAACAAAAAAAACCCAACAAGAATGTGTTGAAAAAAATACATAGAATAAATAAAATAAAAATAAATATTTAATAAAAAAATTAGTGTGCATACTTTACACACATAAAAAAGCTCTACGCATATTAGATATCTACACGACCGTAAAAATCTGTAGAATTAATCAAATGGGATATTTAGTATGAAATGTGAATGGTGTAATAAAATACAGAAGAACCATTTTTTTTATTTTCATGCTGCAATTTTTTTTTTTTATTCCTCAATAACTTATTTGTAAACCTAAAAATAAAGGCCCCCCAAAAATACAACTTCTTCCACATAAAACAAGTCCTAATGCAACTGCATCACTTAAAAAATAAAAAAGTTACGAAATGCAGTGTGGCAAAAAACTAAAACCTTTAGCCAGTCATTAAGGCCTTTTCAGGTCTGGGCCTTAATGGGTTAAAAAAATAAATGAGAATATTGAAATTATTTGGGATCTGCATGGAGAAGTCTTTTGAAAGCATATTAAAGCAAATTAAAAATTGCTCCAAAAAATAAAGGGAACACTTAAACAACACAATATAATTCTAAGTCAAAACACACTTATAAAAAATCAACCTGTCCATTATCAACACTGAAATTCGAATCAATTTCTCCGGATGTTGTGATAATAAACAGGCAACAGGTGGAAATGATAGGCAATCAGCAAGACAACCCCTTATAAAGGAGTGTTTTGCAGGTGGTGAACCTCAGACCATTTTTTCTGTTCTCATCCTTTTTTTTGGGTGTTATTTTGGTCCACTTTGCAATTTTTTTATTGCTCTTAACCCCTAGAGGTAGTTTTGGAGGGGTGTCTACAGCCCACAAAAAAGTTGCTCAGGTAATGCAGCTCATCCAGGATGGCAAATCAATGCGAGCTGTGACAAGAAGGTTTATCTGTGTCTGTCAGCACAGTGTCCAGAGCAAAGGAGCAGATAAATAGGAGACAGATCAGTACACCAGGGGATTGTGAAGGGGCCGGTAGAAGGGCAACAACCCAGCAGCAAGAACTGCTATCTCCTCTTTTGTGCAAGAAGTAAAAGGAGGAGCATGCCAGACCCTGCAAAATGACCAGTGTCTGCTCAAACTGTCAGAAACGTGACTCCATGAGGGTGATATGAGGGGCCAGACGTCCACAATTCAAATGTTGTGCCTTACAGCCCACCAAACCGCGTAAGAGTGATTGGGCCCATTTGCCAGAGAACACCAAGATTGACAGATTGGACATTTGGCGCCTTGTGCTTTTTCACGGGTTGGCAATGAGTCCCGTAATGGGGTGTGGGGAGGCATTTCTCTGAAGGCTGCACAGCCCTCCATGGTGCTAGCCAGAGGTACCCCTGATTGCCATTAGGTTTGGGGAGATCCCTCAGACCCATTGTGAGACCAATAAAATGCAGTAGGCCTGGGTTTGCTTCTGTTTTGCATGACAATGCTATGCCTCATTTTGGCTGAAGTGTGTTAGCAAATTTCTGCATGATTAAGGCATTGAAAGCTACGGACTGACCGCCTGTTACCCAGACCTGAATCCATTAGCACATCTGGGACATCCTGTCTCTTTTCTTTTCCCCCAACGCCAACGTTGCACCAAAGACTGTCCAGGAGTTGACTAATGCTTTTTAATCCAGGGTCTGGCAAGAGATCCCCCAGGAGAACATTCGCTTCCTCCTCAGGAACATGCCCCAGGCGTTGTAGGGAGATTCATACAGCCACTTGGAACCACACACACTACTGAGCCTCATTTCCTTGTCTTGAGGCATTTCCAACTGAAGTTTGGATCAGCCTGAGTATCCAACTGACTTTGAGTACATTCCAAAAACCAGACCTCCATGGATATTTAATTTTGAAATTTTTATTGATCATGTTTATATTTTTTGTTTCTCAACATATTCCACTATATAATGAATAATGAATAAAAAAATATTTATTTATTTAGATCTAGAATGTGGTGTTTTAGTGTACTTTATTTAGTTGTTGCTGAATGCTATTTTTCACTGACTTATTATTGTCAAGACTAAGCCATTTCCCAGAGAAAGATAAAATTATAGCTTATCATTTTGAGATGGGGGAATTTCTCAAAAATTCGATTTGGCCCCCTTCCCCCCAAATTTTTTCCGACAAAAATAAATTTTGGGCCCCCAATTTACTTCGGCACGAATCGCGTTAAAAAAAAACTATTTCCATGCTGCACCGAGCCTGCAGGGTGTAA